>LZPO01034856.1:266857-304808 GCA_001675575.1 Neotoma lepida
CTTGATAAAATCAGTATAATTGTTAGGTCTTGGATGGAGTAGTTTGTGAAGCTGCACCATTTCATCCAGCAGCCTTGAAGATGATTTACATGTAGAATTTTGAAGAAAACATAGCAAAGGCATTTTGAGCTGCTGGATTACCTGGGCAATCCATTTTCATTGGTTTCTCATCTCATTGTTCTAAAAATACATGAACTGTTAAAGGTAACATACATTACAAGTATGAAATATATGGTGTATAAAAGTCAGTTAAAGATGATTGTTTTGTTTTATGTTTGAGTAGGTAAAATATAACGTACATGTCTTGGTGGAATTTTTTATGTCTGTAGCCAGGATTTCAGTGGGTCTTCGTCGATCAAACCTGATATTCTTTAAACCTGAAAGAATCCACAGGTTTTCATTTTCTGTGAGAACAAAAGTATAACCTCTTCCCCAAAATAATACAGCTTTTGACTTAAATTTTGAAGTCAAGACATTTTAAAAATATATAGGTTGGGTTAATCCAGCAGCATTTATATTCAAATATCTCTTAGAAGCTATTGCTCCTTCCTCAGCAGTCAAAATATTCAAAGACAACATAATATCATACACTATTCAGACTGCATATTTTTCATCTTTATATGACTTATTTTTATTACTCTATTCCTTTTTAAGGAATTCATTTTAAAACTACATTTTTTAATCTAAGACTGTATGCACTCTTTCTCTTCTCTCTCCTAAGCCTATGCAATTTGCAACATTCTGTGATCCATTTAGAGACTCTTCTTCTGAATTTTTCCTTACTACACATAAGGAACCTTTTCTGTCTGCAACAGTAATACCTAAATTCGAATTCAGCTAGTTTATGGTGTTCTGGTGGGGCTTGCCCTGGCAACAGCTCAAGCCTACAGACAGCTGCTGGGAGATCTTTTTTCTGTACTGAGACTGGCGTTAGAGACTACTGTAACACATCATGCAGTATTCTGGTGGCTCAAGCCTGCAGGCAGTGGCCTGGAGATGCCTCTGTGTACCATGACCAGCATGAGAGAAACGAGACTAGGAAGGTGTGTCTGGCTCCATTTTTGTGTATTCAGAACCTTTTAAAAAGGTTTTTCAGGCTTTATGTGGATGTATATGGCCTTGGACATTGGGCACCATTTGTAGGCAGAAGTTTCTGTCCTGCCAGGAGCTCTCAAATAAACACACTGGATCTCATATTAATTAAAAATGCTTGGTTGATAGCTCAGGCTTATTAATTACTAGCACTTACAACTTAAAATAACCCATTTCTATTAATCTATATATTGCCATGTGGCTTCTGGCTTTACCTGTCTTCCAGCATGTCTTGCTATCTCTGTGTCTCCTGGCAACTCTTCTGACTCTACCCTTCTTCCTACCAGCATTCTTAGTTTGGCTGTCCTGCCTATAGTTCCTGACTGACTACCAGCCAATCAGCTCTTTATTAACCAATAATAGCAATACATATTCACGGTGTACAGAAGGATTATTCCACATCAGTGTATCATTTCTTTCTTGTCAGACTTTCTTTGGACCACCAGCCCCTAAATAATGACACAAAGGCTTATTATTAATTGTGAAACCTTGGCCTTAGCTTAGGCTTATTCCCATCTAGCTCTTATAACTTAAATTAGCCCATTTCTATTAATCTACATCTTACTGCATGGCTCTTTACCTCTCCTCAGTACTGTATCTGACTTACTCTGCTTCTTGCTGGCAAAATCGGTGTGTCAAGATTTACCCCCTAAGTGTCAATCCTTCCACAGAAATCCTACCTATCCCCTCCTGCCTAGCTATTGGCTCTTCAGCTTTTTATTAGAGCAACTACCACACATCTTTACATTGTACAAATATCCTGCAACATTTCCCTCTTTTTGTCTAAATAATAAGGAAAATATTTAACTCTAACACTTTAAAACCATATATAATGAGAACAATTATGTAAGAATTATGTTATAATGTCCAGTACATCTGTATTTGGCAAATTTGGAGAAAGGACTCTATTATCTATCCTATGTTCATTAGTCTAAAGTTTTCTACCTAAACCACTTTCTATCATAACTTGTATTACCAGCCTAAATATATCCTTTTAGAATTTAAAACATTTTCTTAGACAAAAACTTAAGCTTTTCTGTCTCTCAACTTTATAAACTTTACATCTCTTTTGTATGTTTCTTTTCTGAATTTGGTAACAAAGAAAAGTGCAAAAATAATTTTATTTTTATCCCTATCAGAAACCCTAGAAGGATAAAATATTATGTAAGTAAAGAGAAAGTGCAGAACACACACTTTCAAAACTATAGAAATGACAGAAACAGCTAGCTGCCTTGACAGTCACCAAAGGTTCCTCTGCATAGATCCTTTGCCTGCAGGCCTAGAATATCTGACAGACTTTTCTGTGAAGCAGGAAATTTGAAAGACTTGCCTACCTTGTCATGACAAAGTTTGGAAGTCACCTTCTTTTGTGTCCTACTTGTCCAATTTGGACAGCATACTGTCAGCAATTGAGGCAAGGGCAATTTCTTGCCCAGTGACTAACTTTACCACAATGAAACTGAACTTCATATGGAGGTTCTTTGATGTTCATCATCCATTTTTTGAAGTAGATTGTTGCTGCCAGGAGCAGATGTATCTCTCTGTCATGAAAAGATTTATGTTATTAAAACATCTTAAATTCCATAGTCTGTAGATCTCTGAAGTTTCTGAAGACCATATATCTATCTAAAATATATCTCTGTTTGACCTTCAAAACATACTAACATGACTACAAGTTTGATTCTTATAGATGACTACTAACCTGTATTTCTTAATTATCCTAAACAGTTTTTAATAATAGTTTTCAAGGACTATAACTTTACATTACATTTTCAAACGAGTGGAATATGTACAATACCTTAAAGTAGAAATAAGTATACAGTATGGAGTAATAAAAATAACCTTAAATTTGTACCAATATACAAAAATCCACACCAATGTAAAACATTTGAGACTAGTAGTTGTTTTTTAGTTTAAAAGTAGATTCAATAATCTACTCTTTTATCCTATCATTCCTATAGCTCCCATATTTTCTTTTCTGAAGGAGATTCCTGAATCTAACATTCTTTGAATAATTTTGTTTGACCATGACTAGTGACAATTTGCAACTAACGCCCCTAAATGATAACAAACATCCACTATCCACCAAACAACCCAAAACCAGCCATCCCCCTTCTCAGGAATGTGGGCATGATGTTCTAAAAATCACTTCCTGTTGTTTGGGGGTGACAGTATATTTAGGGGTCCATGAGAAAATTGGAATAATAACAAAGTCCTAGGAGAGCTAGCTGTAATAGTTTTTCTTCAGTTTCTATGTGATGGGAAACTGTAGACCGTATCTGAAGTCTTAGCTGGAGTAGTCTGTGAGGCCAGGTCACCTTAGCTAGCAGATTTGAAGTTATTCTGGATGTAGATTTTGAGGAAACAGCAACAGAGGCTGGATCACCTGGACTACTTATCTTTATTTTGGAATTTGGTCCTTTTTTATTTGAAAATTCATTAATATTTATTTATTTATTTGTTTATTTATTTATTTATTTATTAAGAAATTTTTTTATTTATTTTAAATACCAATCAAAATCTCCCTCTTCCTATCCTCTCAACCATCCAGGATCCCCCTCCCAACCCACTCCCCCATTGCCTCCTACAAGAAAGTGAGGCCTCCCATGGGGAGGTACATTTAGCAGAGGCAGATCTAAGCCCCTCCCCCTGCCTCAAGTCTGTGTGAGGTATCCCATCATAGGTAGTGGGCTCCAAAACGCCTGCTCATGCACCAGGGATGGATTCTAACCATACTGCCAGGTGGCCCCTTGAGCAAATGAAGCTACACAACTGTCTTGCTATGCAGAGGGCCTAGTTCAATCCCATGCAGGTTCCACAGATGTTGATACAAATTTCATGAGTTCCCACTAGTTTGGCTTGGTTGTCTCTGTTCCCCATCATGATCTTGGTGCCCTTGTTCATAGCATACCTCTTCTCTCTCTTTGAATGGACTCCTGGAGCTCGGGCTGCATTTGGCTGTGGATCTCTGCATCTGCTTCCATCAGTTACTGGAGGAAGACTCTATGATGACAGTTAGGGTATTCACCAATCTGATTACTGGGGTAAGACAGTTTAGGCACCTTCTCCACTATTTCTAGTAGTCTAAGCTGGGATCATCCTTGGGGATTCCTGGGAACTTCCCTAGCACCTGGTTTCTCCCTATCCCTGTGATGTCTCCCTCTATCATCATTGCTCTCCCACCCCATCCCTGTTCCAGCTTGACCATCCTGTTCCCTTATGTTCTTGTCTCCTGTCTTCCACCCTCCATTGCCCACCCCTCATCCCCATTTTATTCATGGAGATCTCATCTATTTCCCCTTTGCAGGGTGATTGAGTCATCTCTCTTAGGGTCCTCCTTGTTAGCTAGCTTCTCTGGAGCTGTGGGTTGTAGTCTGGTTATCCCCTGCTTTACATTTAGTAACCATTTATGAGTGAATACATACCATGTTTGTCCTTCTGAATCTGGGTTACCTCACTCAGGATGACATTTTCTAGTTCCACTCATTTGCCTGCAAATTTCATGATGTCATTGTTTTTCACTGCTGAGTAATACTCCATTGTGTATATGTACCACATTTTCTTAATCCATTCTTCAGTTGAGGGGCATCTAGGTTGTTTTTAGGTTCTGTTTATTATGAATAATGCTGCTATGAACATAGTTGAGCATGTATCCTTGTGGTATTCTTGCGCATCCATTGGGTATATGCCCAAGAGTAGTATAGCTGGGTCTTGAGGTATATTGATTCCCAGTTTTCTAAGAATTCACCATACTGATTTCCAAAGTGGCTGTATAAGATTGCACTTCCACCAATAGTAGAGAAGTGTTCCCCTTGTTCTACATCCTCTCCAACATAAGCTGTCCTCTGTGTTTTTTATCTTAGCCATTCTGACAGGTGTAAGATGGTATCTCAGAGTCATTTTGATCGGTATTTCCCTAATGACTAAGGATACTGAGCAATTCCTCAAATGTCTCTCAGCCATCTGAGATTCTTCTGTTGAGAATTCTCTGTTTAGATCTGTAGCCCATTTTTTAATTGGATTGTTCATTATTTTGTCATCTAGTTTCTGGAATTCTTTATATATTTTGGTGATCATCCCTCTGTCAGATGTGGGGTTGGTGAATATCTTTTTCCATTCTGTAGACTGTCATTTGTCTTATTTACTGTGTCCTTTGCCTTAGAGAAGTTTCTCAGTTTCAGGAGGTATCATTTATTAATTGTTGCTCTCAGTGTCTGTGTTACTGATGTTATATTTAGGAAGCGGTCTCCTGTGCCAATGCATTGAAGAATACTTTCTGCTGTCTCTTCTATCAGGTTCAGTGTAACTGGTTTTATATTGAGGTCTTTGATCCATTTGCACTTGAGTTTTGTGCCTGGTGATAGATATGGATCGATTTGTAATCTTCTACATGTTGACATCCAGTTATGCTGGCATCATTTGTTGAAGATGCTTTCGTTTTTTCATTGTACAGATTTGATTTCTTTGTCAAAAAATCAGGTGTTCATAGGTCTGCAGATTAATGGCAGGTCTTCAACTCAATTCCATTGGTCCACATGTCAGTTTTTATGCCAATATCAAGCTGTTTTTTGTTACTATAGCTTTTTGGTTGGGAGACCTTTAATGACTGCTTTTATTTCACTTGGGGTTGTATACAAGTCTGTATACATTGGTTATCTGATATTTATATAACTTTGATTGGTGGTATATAATAGAAACAATAATATTTCAATTTGTTTTAATATAGCTCTTTAAATATGTTCTTATGATTCTCTGGATTTCCTTAGGGTCTGTAGTTAGATTTCCCTTTTCATCTCTGATTATGTTAATTTGGATCTTATATCTCTGCCTTTTAGTTAACTTGGTTAAAAGTTTGTCAATATTTTTATTTTCTCAATGAACAAACTTTTTTCTTTCTTTGATTCTTTGTAACATCTTTTTTTGGCTTTATTTTATTAATTTCAGCCTCAAGGTTTATTGTTTCTTGGCTTCTACTCCTTTGGTGTGTTATTTCTTCTTTTCACTCTAAACCTTTCATGTGTGTCATTAAGTTACTAATAAGAGATCTCTCCTTTTTCTTAAAATGTAGATACTTGATGCTATGAAGTTGCCACTTAGAACCACCTTCATTGTGTGTCCTCAGTTTGGTATGTTATATTTTCATTTTCATTCCATTATAAATTTTTTTCATTTATTTTTTAATTTCCATCTTGAACAAGTTCTCATAGAGAAGTGATTTGTTCAGTTTCCAGGAGTTTGTAAGCTTTCTGTTGTAGTTGAAATCCAGCTTCAATCAATGAGGGTCAGATAGGATGCAAGCTGTTATTTAAATTTTCTTGTATCTTTTGAGACTTGCTTTGTGTCTTAGTATTTGCTTTATTTTGGAGAAAGTGTCAGGAGCTGCTCAAAAGAAATATTATTTTGTATTTGGGTGCAATGTTCTGTAAAAACTGTTAGGTTCATTTGGTTTATAACAATATATAGCTTCAGCACTTCTCTAGTTTTTGTTTGGATATCTTGCCTAGTGATAAGAGTGCAGTATTGAAGTAAACCACTATCAATATATGAGGAGTCAATATGTGATTTTCATGGGAATAGTGTTTCTCTTGTGAAGGTGGGTACCCTTGTGCTTTGTTTCATAGATGTTTAGAAGAATAATATTCTCTTTGTAGATTTTTCCTTTCATGAGTACGTACTGTCCTTCCATAATTCTCCTGATTAGTTTTGCTTTCAAGTATATTTTCTTACATATTAAAATGGCTACACCAACTTTCTTCTTGGGTCCATATCCTTGGAATGTCTTTTTCCATTCTTTTACTCTGTGGTGTGTGGTGATGTCTATTATTGATGTTAAGGTGTGTTTCTTGGGTGCAGCAGAAGAACAGACTGTGTTTGTTAATACATTCTGTTAGGATGTATCCTTTTCTTCGCAAATTGAGACCATTGATGCTGAAAGTTGTCAATGAGCAGTGGTTTTTGATTCCCATTATTTTGTTGTGTTGGTTGTATGGGCATTTTTCACCTCTTGATTTGCTAGTCTGAAATTATTTATTTTTTGTGTTTTCTTCTGTGTGGTTAACCTCTTCCAGCTCATGTTTTTCTTCTCAAACCTTCTGTAGTGCTATATTTATAGAAAACTACTGCTTAAATTTGGTTATGTCATGGAATGTGTTTCTCTGTCTATGCTAATTAAAAGTTTTGCTGGATATATGATATTGTTGAAAATATTTTCTGTCACTTTGACCTGAGTTTCTTCCCCATCCATTATTCCTATTATTCATAGAGTTTATCAATTCATAGTATGCTGAATATCCTGATTGGTTTGTGTCTGAATTTTTTTTTATTTAACATTTTAAATTTCTTTTCTAATGTGTTGCCATATATTTGTGCACTGTCAAAAGATGTGTCCCTGTGATTGATTTAATAAAAAGCTGAATGGCCAATAGCTAGGCCTGAGAGAATAGAAGGGAATTCTAGGAGGGAGTATGAATCTAGGTGTACAAGGTATGAATCTAGGTGAACAGATTTCATCAGAGATGATAGGGAGTAAGTCAGACATATAGTACTGAGACAAAACATAGATTAATAGAAACAGTTTAATTTAAGTTATAAGAACTAGTTGGAAACAAACCCAAGCTAAGGCCAAGCTTTCATAATTAATAATGTCTCTGTGTCATTATTTGGGGCCTGGTGGTCCAAAGAAAGTCTTACAAGAAAGAAGTGATAGAAATGACACCCAACATCCACTCACATATATTCACACAGGGCCTGAGAAAGCTGAAAAAAAATTTCTGAGCAGGAAGCCAGATATGGCTTCTTGGTAACTGCCTTCTCTCAAGCAGGTCCAGTGCTTGCAGGTACATGGCTGTGCATATCCTTTAAGAGGCTTTGCTGTACAGCTGAGCAATTGAACAGATGGTGTGCTACTCAGCATTAGGTACAACAGAGGCTGAGGTGGTTTGACCCAGGTCTTGCCAATGCCTGTGGACTGAAAGGGGACCAAGTCAGCTGCCAGTGCCATTTGCTATGCAGAGCTACTAAAGGAGCATTCAGATGCAGAAGGGTTGTGCAACATTTTCTCAGAGCGACAGTGCACAGATGCCAGAGTCTCTCTGCATGCAACTGCCCCTTCCTGCCTCAGTATATAGCCAGGTCTTTTAAGTCTGGGCTCACACAGTCAGAGAACATTGCATGTATGTAGTAAGGCCAGGTCCAGACTGGGAAAACCTCTAAAGAGGTACGGTATGCTTGAAAATGTGCTTAGATGCTGAAGAAAGAAAAGAAAATGGGTAATGATAGTCAAAAATAGTTTAAAAATAATGAAGTAAAATCTTTAAAGAGAGAGAAAGTAATTTAAAAGAAAAAGACACATAAAGATGGGAAATGTAACAAAGAAAATGGACCCTATATAATGCTTTGTTGATTTAAAATTTTTTAGATGATAATGAAAAAAAAGCAACAGCTACTGAGAGATATTGGATTGTGCAAAAAAATAAACTATTGAATTAAACTAGCCTATATATTTTAAGGATGTCTTAACTTTAGAATGGAATTCAGAAAATGTGGTGTGTTGGGGGACAGGTTATGCCTTTGTTTCCACAGGAAACAAAAAGCTAGGGATTTCTTCAAAATTAATAAAGACCAGATTTGATCAGGGGAGACCGGCTGAAAATTCTGGCTGCTGACATGAAGGAAGAAACAAAGAAAAACTAAAAGATAGGTGACATATATGCTGATGCCTTGACATAGAAACTGTTCTGAGACTGAAGGAGACATGATAAATCTTGTTGGCTAAAGAGTCCTCATAACTTATCAATACATGCCATCCTTTCATATGGAATGGGGGGAGATTTATATTACAGTTTGGTTATACAGTCCAAATGGACTTATAAAGTTGACAAATGTCTTTATCTGCTCAAACATAGAACAAAAAATCATCTTTGCTGACTTATGCACACCACACATTCCATACTTGTGTTAATACAGATATGTATGTTACTTTAAAAATTTGCATGTTTTCAGAAAAAAAAATCAATAAAGACAAGTAGCCCAGGTCATCCAGGCTTTCAGAATGCCTCTCTTGCAATTTCCTCAAAATCTATATCCAGACAACTTTAGACATTGAGATGATCCAACTTCAGAAACTACTCCAGCAGGACTTCATATAAGCCCTGCAATTCCCATCACACTGAGACTGGACAAAAGCTTCCTAAAATGTATACATATAGGAAAATGATCTAAGTGAAATTGCTAAAAAATAGGAAGACAGAGCGCCAACTGGACCTCCCTTGTCACCAAACGAGAATTCCAGTACCAGAATTAGGTAACATCTAATTTAGTTATTGGCCAAAGGGATCCCATGGAAACCTCCCCAAATCTAGGCTGTTGCCAATATATATGCTGCTCTACACAAACTGACAGCAAAGTCTTATTGTTGCAGATAATGTTTACACAGCTCATTGAACATGGAGAGGTCTAACTGGTGCTTACAAAGAGCCTTCATACTTATGTGCTAGCATCTTTGGTACAGGAAAGTACTTTGTATGCTACAAAAAAGAAAACAAACACCTACCCAGCCATAAACCTGTGATTGACAGTGGTGTCCCTCCAAGATATACTAGGGCAATGGTGGCACAAATCCTGTGAACACAACCACTCAATATCTGATTTGAATTAAGGACCACTCCATGAGATGGAATCCATGTTCAACATTGCTAAGGTGGCCAAGAAAATGAGACTAAAATGACCAGTGACCTATGTAACTGGAAGGTTTCTCCAGTCCTGCCTGGGTCCTGTGGTTAGGATGAATCTCTCCCACCCACATCCTACAGCCGCTTGGTCCCAAATAAACACACAGAGACTTATATTATTTTCAAACTATATGGCTTAATGGCTCAGGCTTCTCTCTAGCTAGCTCTGACATATTAAATTAACCAATTTCTATAAATCTATACTTTACCACATGGCTTGTGTCTTACTGGTACTTTTACATCTTGCTTCTCCTGTTGGCGGCTGGCAGCATCTCCCCATTCTCCTTTCTTCTCCCCCTATCTATCTTGGATTTTCCTGCCTGGCTTCATCCTGCCTTTCAATAGGCCATTGCAGCTTTATTTATCAACCAATCAGAGCAGCACATATTCACAGCATACAGAAAGAAATCCCACAGTAGACCTAGGGGAAAACCAAGTACTTCTTTTCTGCTAAAGAAATGTAGCAATACAATGACTGCAAACAACATTCTGTTATACTCATAGATCAGTGTCTTGCTCAACCATCATCAAAGAAGCTTCCTCTTTCAGTACTCACCTTATGCATATTTTGTGTTTGTGATTGTCTTTGTACAGGAACAAATGCAAAGACAACCACAAACAAAAAATGTGAATAAAGTGAGAGACCTTAAAACATTCAATCTTAAATAGGATGTGCCCATAAAATCCCTCTCCTGAGGACTCTGGGAACCCCAAAATACAGGCAGGAGAAAGATTTTAAGAGCCAGTTGGGATGGAGGACACCAAGGAAACAAAGTCTTATAAACACAGCAGGACTAATGCACATATGAACTCAGAGAGACTGTGGGAACACATGCAGAGCCTGCATGGATCTGTGCCAGATAGGGTTCCAGTGCTGATAAAAGCCATGAACATAAGCCCTCAATCCTAAACCCAGAAGTTGTCTCCAATTGATAACTACTCACAAATAAAAAAGAATTTTATCCAGTGGATGTCACTGGGGACACAAATCACTCTTAAAGTCTGGGGCCATGCCCAGAAGTAGATGGCCAAAAGAAAACAAATTCAATGCCATCTTTGGAGGTTCTTTGTCCCATTATGTTTTTCCAGGGCCCCCTCTTTTTTCTTTTTCCTTTTCTTTTCTCTTCTCTTCCTTTCTTTCTTTCTTCCTCCTTCCCTCCCTCCCTTCTTTCTCTCTCTCTCTCTCTCTCTCTCTCTCTCTCTCTCACCTTACAGGTCCTTTGTGCATATATTATGGCTTCCAGTTTTGTGTTTTTATGCAATTCCTTTGTGTACAAACATGTGTGTCTCTGTGTCTATATGTTTCTCATAATTTTTCTGTCTATTCCTCAGTTTGTCTTGTCCTCTTCTGGTTTATATGTTTTTGTTTTATTTTATAATTGTTGTTTAGATGTCTAGTTGTTTTCTAATGGGAGACAGAAAAGCTGTGGATTTTGATGGGAAGGGAAGTGGGGAGAAATTCAGGGGAGTTGTGGAAAGGGAAACTGTAATCAAAATACATTGGTATAAAAAGAATCTATTTTCAGAAAAGGAAAAATATAAAAATACAATAAAAAGGAAAATTGTCATTATCTATAAAAATAAATTTAAAATTTTAGCAAGTAAAAACCCAGGAAAGTACAATTTTTTATTATTATTAAGATACAGGGGAAGTATTTCTCTAAAATTTAAAAAGGTTGTTCTTGAGATAAGATGATTTTGTTATATTACAAAGTCTAATATAATTGAAATAGTTGTTTCTTTAAATATTTTTATTACATTTATTTATTGCATATATTTGTGACTATGTTTTTGAATGTGCACACATAGCAGTAGGAGTCTGTTTTATTTTTCCATCATTTGTCAGCTGGGAATTAATATGGTCAGCAACCACCTTTGCATAATAAGTCTTCTTGCTAGTGAAAGTTTTTTTTCTCATATTTGTTTATTTTTATATTCTTCTAATCAAAAACAACTTTTGGCCAATCACAGCATTACTCTAGTCCCTGATACTAACTTCTTTCTTAGTTAGAGTTTCTATTGCTGTGTAAAGACATGACCAGAGCAAACTTATAAAGGAAAACATTTATTTGAGGATACCTTACAGTTCAAAGACTTAGTCAGTTATCATCATGATGTGATTCATGGTGGTAGGCAGACATGCTGGAGATGTAGCTGAGAGTTCTACATGTGGGTCTGGAGGCAGGAAGAAGAGACAGTGAGACATTGGGCATGACTAGAATATCTGGGATGTCAAAGCCCACCCCAACAAGGCCAAACCTATTACAACAAGGCCACACTTCTTAATAGTGCCACTCCCTATGGGTCTGTGTGGTCCACTTTCACTCAAACCACCACAAGCAACCTTAATAACAACAAATAATATAACATATATTGAGGTAGCCCTAACCAAGCAAGTGAAAGACTTGTATCACAAAAACTTCAAGTTTTTGATGAGAGAAATTTAAGAAGATAATTAGAAGATAGAAAGATCTCCCATGCTAATTGATCAGTAGGATTAACATAGTAAAAATGGTCATCTTACCAAAAGCAACCTACAGATTCAACACAATCCCCATCAAAATTCTAACACAGTTATTTACAGAACTTGATAGAACAATACTCAACGTCATATGGAAAAACAAAAAAACCCAGGTGTTGTAGAATATTATTTTGAGATGTGTTACTTTTGTTGGTGTTGGAACATTTGTTTAATGATGCAAAGATGTGTTGCATTCTTTTATGTTGCATTTGTTTAACTCTGTGAAGCTGTGTTACTTCGCCTGTCTAAAACACCCGATGGTCTAATAAAGAGCTGAATGGCCAATAGGAGGACAGAAGAAAGGGTAGGTTGGGCTGGCAGACAGAGAGAATAAATAGATGGAATAAAGAGCAAGCGATCAAAGGAGCAAGAAAAGAAGGGCCAGCCACACAGCCAGTCACAGAGTAAGAGTGAAAGTAAGATATACAGAAGTAAGAAAAGGAAGAAGCCCAGAGGCAAAAGGTTGATGGGATAATTTAAAGTTAGGAAAGCTGGCAAGAAACAAGCCAAGCTGTGGCTGGGCACTCATAAGTAAGAAAAAGCCTCTGTGTATTTATTTGGGAGCTGGGTATCAGGTCCCCCAAAGAGTAAAGAGTTAAAACAACCATCTGCACCCAGGATAGCTATAACAATCCTGAACAATAAAAGTACTTCAGGATGTATCAAAATTCTTTATTTTAATCTGTACTACAGAGCTTTTATAACAAAACTTGCATGGTACTGGCATAAAAACAGAT
Organism: Neotoma lepida; assembly: GCA_001675575.1. Taxonomy (NCBI): domain Eukaryota; kingdom Metazoa; phylum Chordata; class Mammalia; order Rodentia; family Cricetidae; genus Neotoma; species Neotoma lepida. Next base: position 279,937 of record LZPO01034856.1, read on the forward strand.
ACGTCAATCAATGAAATTGAATCAAAGACTCAGATATAAATCCACACATCTATGGACACTTGATTTTTGACAGAGAAGCTATAAATACACAATGGAAAACAGAACATATCTTCAACAGATTGCTGGTCTAACTGTCTGCATGTAGAAGAATGTAAATGTCTATATGTATCACCCTGCATAAACTGAAGTGCAAGTGGATCAAAGGCCTCAAGATACAACTAGATACACTGAACCTGATAGAAGAGAAAGTAGAGAATAGCTTTGAATGCATTGGCACAAAGAGAACTTCCTAAACAGCACACCAATAGCACAGACATTGAGATGGACAATTATAAACAGGATCTTAAGTAACTGAAAAGGTTTTGTAAGGCAAAGGACATAGTCACTAGGAAAAACCTGACAGCCTACAGAATGGAAAAACATTTTCAGCAGTTTCATATCTGATAGAGGGCTTTTGTCCAAAATATATGAAGAACTCCAGAAACTAGACAAAAACAAAGGAAATAATCCAATTAAAAAGTGGGTTACAGATCTAATCAGAGAATTCTGAAAAAAAGAATCTCAAATAGATGAGAAACACTTAAGGAAAATTTCAACATCCTTATCCATCAGGGAAATGCAAAGCAAAACTACTTTGAGATTCCATCTTACACCTGTCAGAATGGCTTAGATCAATAACACAAGTGATAATCAAGCTAAAGTCTTCAAACCCAGAGAGGCTAAGCAGCAAACAGGGAACTAGCTGGGAAGCATGGATCTCCTTGGGAGGAGTAGAATAGATATTGCAGGAGGACTTGGAGTGGGTGGGGATGGAAATGGAAGTGATCAGATGAGGGAGAGAAGGACATAGAAAGGAAGAACAGGGAGAGACATCTGGGACTGGGATATTTTGTGTGTCAACCTGGAAAGCTAGTGCCGTGGTAACTTCCTAGAATGTATGAAAGTGACCCTAGTGAGGAATCCTAGTAATAGAGATATAGAGCCTGAACTGGTCATCTTCTGTAATCAGGCAAGGCTACCAGTAGTGGGACTGGGACATCAACCCAGCCACAAAACTTTTGACATGTAACCTGCTCTGCCTGCAAGATGTGCTTGGGCAATTGTGGCTCAAAATTTGTGGGATTGACCAACCAGTGCCTGGTATAGCATGAAGCCCCATGCCAGCAGAGGGAAACTTCTGCTGACACTGTCTGGATGGACAAGAAGTGGAGGTTGGATAGCCCAGTGACCTAGTGTAGACCCAAACAAGATTGGGGAAAAAAGCCAATGAAATGATTCATTAGAGAGGCTTCTTCAGGCAGCTGATAGGAGCAGATGCAGAGACCCATAATCAAACATTAGGTAGAGCTTGGGGAACAATGTGCATAGAGAGCAAAAAGGCATTGCACATTCAGATAAGAACTGGAGAAGCCAGGAAAGTTAAACACACAGCTTACTGCTTCCATAGAATGAAGTACATATCTGCTCTTCTTGAATGCCAGGAATGCTGTAGTTTTACAACTTAGTGATCCTTTGCTGACTGATGAGACAGGCTCTGCCCATATCTCTCAGAATTTTTATTTTTACTTATTCTGGACACTTTGCCCCTGAATCGTGAGAATTGCTTTTAGGTCAAAAAACCCATTCTTATGAGTAATATCATTGGTAGTTTACAACAACCAAAGTGACTTCTATGTTATCTCAGTAACTGGCCAATCCTGAGTCCCACAGGCTTTATATTTACCTCAGTTATTCTCCCTAGACTCTTATCTTAAACATTGTTTTTGAGTCAGAGAACTCATCTTACAGATGAGGCCATATGTACTTATGGGGATCCAAACCCCACCAAAAACTTAGGTCTCCCATGAAGGGAGACCTGGAACCGAGGAGGAGTAAGTGTGTACTGTTCTGCCCATTTCCCAGCCTTCCTTTCCAGAGACAATCAGACATGACAAGGAGTCATGTCAGGCAAGAACTCATTTATTAAAAGTTGGCAAACCCCTTTTAAAGCATAAAATCACAAGGCTGGGAGGGATCAACGCCCTAACGGGCCAATCAGCTTAAAGTTCACCCAATCACACACCTGATCCATATCATCCACAACGCTGTCCACAAGGGGGATCATGTGTTGGCATTTGAAGCCTCAATTACATTCCCCTGAAAACAACCTGGGTTTCTCCCTCCCCATCTCAACTGGCGCATGGCTCCACAAACCCCCACACGTACTTTGCAAAGATCTTCAATGTAAACATGTCTTAAGCTTTGTTATACTCAAGGGGCTAAGTTAATTGTTATCTGAATATCTTTTTTTCCAAAATTGTGATGGGCTTGAATATGGTTAGAGTAAAATGATCTGGACTAGTCTCTAGAAGTCCTGTTCCAGCACTGGTTACAATAAAATCAAGCCAAGCAGAGTTTCATTCCTACCTCACCCTAATCACCGTTTCCCTGCCTGATTTGAAGCCTGTGAAAGAGGAGGGTAACAGATTATAGGAGCCAGAGGGGTGGAGGACACCAGGAGAACACGGCCCACAGAATCAAGTACGTAAGGTTCAGAGGGAGGGGCTTACAGAGAATGAAGCGGCAGTCAAGAAGTCTGCATAGGTCTGCTCTAGGTCCTCTGCCTACATTATGGTTGTATAGATTGCTATTCTTGTGTGACATCTTACAGTAGGAGTGGGAGTGTCTCTGACTCTTTTGCCTGCTATTTAGACCCTTTTCCTCTTACTGGATGGCCTGGTCCAGCCTTCATATGAGCATTTGTGCCTAGTCTTATTGCAACTTCTTATGCCGGGTTCAGATGACATCCTTGGGTATCCTGCTCTTTTCTGAAGGGAAAGGTTGGCAGTGGCTCCCGAGCAGAGGGGAGGTCGGGGGAACTAGGAGGAATTGAAGGGGGAGAACTGTGATCAGGAGGTAGTGTATGAGAGAAGAAAAAAGAAAAAAGTGAATTTATGTTTAATAAAAGGAACAAATAAACTATATATAAAATAAGTAAATATGAACATTTTCGTCTAGAAAGCCCTTGGTTTAGTGACATTCCACCAGTATATTTTTCTCTGTTAGTACTTTGAGTGATTATTTGAATATTTTGTTTCTTAAGCAATTTATATTAAAATATGTATATGTTTATTTCTTAAAATATAATTAATTAGCTTGCTTTGTTGGTGCTGTGTTTCAACTAACAACCTCACCAAAATATTAAGCAAATGTTCTATCATCAACCTGAAGAAAAACATCCTGTAAAAGTTCTACAGGAAACTTATTAGGCTGTGTAATGCATTAGTGATTAAATCAATCACAAGTATACATGATTATATTTTATTTGTTTAAGTTATTGTCTGGACTTGGGAAAATTATTTTCTTAAGTATACAGCTTTTCAGAAAGTGAAAGCAAGCAAAATTTGGTAATTGCCAATAAAAATAATTTATTATTGATAATTTAAGTTATATTTTGAAGAATAATGAATGTAAATAACTCTCAGCTTTGTTTTGCTAAAAAGCAGATTGTGAATTCTATAATTACAAACTTCTTTTAAGATAAATGAGCAAATACGCTCATACATAGTAGGTGCAACTAGTAAAAGAGTATGACTGTCACCACAAACGCATATAAACTGGAATTATAAAAAACAAATTCAGTATCTATGAAAACATATTTCTATAAACATTCTAAATTATTACTAGTTTTGTCACAAAACATAGTTACTTAAATAGAACAATCAGTATAGAATAAGCAAAAAGATAATTTTGATCAATCTCATATTTTATTCTTCAATTACACTCCATCTTATTATTGACTAAGGTGTTAATTCATTATTGATGGTATTGAACATTTGAAGATTAATTGTCATGTTCATCATTAAATAAATTGTTTCTCTATGTAGTTCAATTGTACAGTGTTATTGTTTTATTTATAATGCATTTGACCATTACCCCATGATATTATACTACAATACATCACATTGACTATGATTATTCTTCTCTTGTGTACCACATGTATTTGAACATTCTCAGCATCAAATTACATAAAGATTTTCAGTATAATAATGCTTTGCCCTTTTCCCACCAAAAAATAATAATAATGTACACATATTAATCTCTAGATAGTTTATCTTTCAGGGGCAAAAAAGGATTTACTGATGTGCTTCAGCATCTTGCAAAAAGGAGAATTTTGGGGTTAATTAAGTGGAGCCAATGTAATCTGAAGCTTTTTTTTTTAATAAGGTAGAAGGGGAAAGGTCATAGTCACAGATGGAGATGTGAAAAAAGCAACAGCTTGGTTTTTCAGCCACAAAACCAAAATTACAAGTTGGATCTTATGACATAAAAGGTATCTTGTTTTACTTCTATAAAAGCTGTCTCACACTCTGGATTTCCAAAACTGCCAGGTAATATTTGGTTTTGTTGCTAAAGATTAGTATTCTAGGGTAACAATAGTACATATATGCTTTTCTGTATTTTGTTTATTTTAATGTTTTTCAAATTTATAGAAGATGATAGGACATAGTTGTGGGGTGGCTACCCAGCAACCCCAGAGTTCCCCAGAGTTTTTTTTGGGTAAGAGTAGCATGAAATATTAGAAGGATTTAGAGTGTGGAGATAAAAATAGAAAAATACAGAATAGCCTCGAGAGGGCCTGGAACCTATTTCATCAGGCCCCGACTGTCTCGACCCCAGGGTATTTATAGAAAAGCCAAGGGGTGGAGCAAAAGACCTCCCCCAGCACAGCAAAGCACAGACCATCTCAGACACCTGCACTCAGGCCGTGGTCCAATCATCCTCTCTATGCAGACCTACTGGGTAAAGCCACAAGGAACTTGAAAATGGGCTCCCACACATAGTATTTTGTCTCCATAGCAGACATTAACTAACATGTATGTTTTCTGCTTAGAAGAGCTTTTTGCTGATTCCAAAGATATTTTGTCTCCAGATGGTCATAATCTAGAAAGTGCTAGCCTTAGTCAAGTGACTGAAGATTCACTGAAAACTATTCAAATCAGTTTCACCTGTGAGAGATTATTTCAAAACATGTATATTATATGATATGTGAAAAATACCCTAGAAGCAGCCCTATGACTCAAAAATAATGAATTCAATTAATAAGCTATGTATAATTTGAAATGGCTGAAAGTCAAGGCCATTCCACCTCTCTGAAGTTGGTTAGTGAGGAGTATTTATATTTGTTTATTCATTATTCATTTTGTTATACATAAACATTTTATTGTTCTTTTTATTTAGTATATAATAATTGCATATACTTTTGGAGAACAATGTGAAATTTCAACACATATGCAACATATCTTACATTTACAAACCAGGTAACTAGCATTTCCATCTATTGAACATTTCTGTTTAGAGTCAAGAAGTGTTGTTCACAACAGACTGGGGAGGCTGAAGCACAGATATGTGCACATTCATCTTTATTGCAGCACTATTCAGAACAGAAAAATGATATAATTTGCCTAGGTACCCACTAATAGATGAATTGATAAAGATTACATATTTATATATGTATATATGTATACATATGAATTTTATTTGCTGTTTGCAGAAATTATTACACATAATTACATTATATTTTTCAAATTTATATATTTACATATTATATAGTATGTAATATATAATAATTGCAGATATATATATATATGTGTGTGTGTGTGTGTGTGTGTGGTGTTATTTGTCATTTGCCAAAAAAGGTATGTCACTGGATAACTTCGCGTTAAATGAAATTAAAAAGGGAAAGACTCGGAAGGTAAATATTGGAAGTATTTTCTCATACACTAAATCAAAACCATGGTCACACAGATGGCCCCTGTTAAACTTAGTTGGTCACAACCCTCCCCTACAAATGTCATGAATATGAGAAAGGCATCTACATAGAGGAGGAGTGGATAGACAGTGTTTGGAGGGAGATAAGAGAGGATGAAGGATGAGAATAGTATACCCACCTACCCACCCCCCCCACACACAAATAAATTTAGTTAATAAAAAGGCAGGATATAGACAAGAAAATATTTGAGAAGAAAAAAAACAGAAAGACTTAAGAAGAGAGAGTAACTACAGGTGAATCTGATCAAGGTCATCATATACATGTAGGAAAAATTTTATAATGAAATTCACCATTTAGTATAACTTATGTACACTAATAGAAAAAAAGAGAAGTAAATGGGACAAGGTATTTCTGATGTCAGCATCACACCTTAGGAAAGAATAAGAGATTGAAGGTTATGCACATGAAAACATGGGAAAGAACAACATGGATAAAGTTGTAATTTATTATCCTTATAATAACCTTTAAAAAATCAAATTTCCTAATGCTTCTTATATTGTAAATATGGATTAATTTTATTTTTGTTATTATACAAACAAAATAAGTGATAATTGTAAAAAACTTCTCTTACAAGTGGAATCAATTTTTAAGCTTTTCTTTGATTAACACTGAAAATGGGCCACTGATAAAAACATTACAAACTCATAGAAAGTTATCACCAGTAATTTATAAAATTAGAATGAAATTAACAGAAGACAGACACACTGACAACTGAATGAGAGGAACATGATGGAATGTGTGGCATCTTTTTCCATTTTTCTTTTATTTTATTTTTGAGATAATATAATTATATAATTTCTCCATTCCCTTTCCTCCTTCCCAATATATATGTTCTAAATATGTGTTCAGTTGTGACACAAATTTCTAAACAGTCTTATTAATAAAAAAGATGGGAGCCAAGGGTTAATTCTGAAAGATCAGAGCAGCAGAACAAGCCACAGCTAATCTCACCTTGACAAGTCCTCATCAGATCTTGTTTCCACCAATCTTCAGACTGAAAGCTTCTGAGTCCTCACCCACAAGGGTCTCAGCTGAACTGTTGCTAAAAGCCTAAAAGCTTAAAAGCCTCTAGTTCCTGGTCCTCATGTGTTATATACCTTTCTCCTTCCTGCCATCACTTCCTGGGATTAAAAGCATGTGTCTTTCCCAAACAAGACATAGGATCTCAAGTGCTAGTATTAAAGGTATGTGTCACCAGGTCTGGCTGTTTCCAGTGTGGGCTTGAAGTCACAGAGATCCAGATGGATCTCCGCCTCCCAAGTGATAAGATTAAAGGTGTGTGCCACCATTTTCTGGCCTCTATGTCTAATCTAGTGGCTGTTCTGGTCTCTGACCCCAGGAAAGCTTTATTGGGGTGCACAATATATCAACCACATTCAGTCTCTCTGTATTATAACATGTATGTATGTTTTCAGGGCAGACCATTTGGCATTGGATAACCAATTAGAGTGTCCTTCCCTGGGAAAAACCTCCAACTCCCAACATTCCTTATCTGACTGTAGTTCTTTCTGCGGGGCTAAAGCCTCATGGGTTTTCACTGGGCCACATTAGCATGTCTACTCTTGCTGTCCTTGTTCAACTCATGTGTAGGCATTTGTCTTTTTGAGAATTTATGATAGTAGCTTCTGATATTATAAAATCACAGTTTTATTTGTACACTGAAATTAGGTACTGAAACATTTTTTTCTTCATTGAATATACTTCTAAAAGAGTTACCTGATCCTTGGGTGGAGGGGGTGTGATGCAGATATCCCATTTAGGGATGAACATTCCATACTCTCTTACTCTATACCATGATCATTTGGGGGTCCTTCTTTTAATATCCATCTATTGTAAAGAAAAAGAAGCTTCTCTGATGATAGTTAAAAGATACACTGATCTATGGTATAAGGATAAGTCATTAGGAATTGATTGAATACTATGTCTCTTCAGCAGAGTAATAGTAGATTCTCTCCTAAGATTTATAACCTCTCTAGCTAACTACAGGTTCTTGGCCCTAATAACTGCACTGAGTATTAAAACAGAATCAGGGCCAGAGTATAAATCAGTGGTATAGTATTTTCTTAACTGTACAATGTTCTTTCAATTTATAACACTGTAAAGAAAGAATAAAACCATCATTGCATACCACATAAAATGCATAAATGTAATAAAAATGTAAAAAAAATGCAAAGAGAAAAGTTCTAAAGAAAAACAAGAGCATTTATATAATAATGATATAAAAGTTATTTTAAATATGTGCTATATTTACTGTCCATAAATATTTTTTAGTTTTGTTAGTTGGTGTACTAGCTAGTTTTGTTGTTGTTGTTGTTGCTATGAACAAATTTCTGACAGAGAAGATGGATTTATTCTAGCTAATTGTTTAAAGAAGAATAGGCTACAATGGTGGCTTAGACCTAGTAGAATTTATAGCAGCAGAACCATATAGCTGAGACTTTTCAAATCCAGGAAAAGCAGGAAGCAGAGAACAAATAGTGCTGGTATTCCTATCTTTCTTTTATACTCATTGGGGTACACCAGTCCATAGAATGAAACCATCCAAATTTAGGGAGGGTCTTCCCTCCTCAGGCAAACAGCTCTGGAAACAATCTCACATCAAAGGGTGTCTCCTAGGTAATTCCAAATCCACTTAAATTGAAAATAACAATTGCATATCACTGGTGGATTTCTGTCATTGCAATAGAAACCTGAGGCAAACCACTTAAAAGCAGGAACTTTTTTTATATTGGCTACTGGATTCAATGATTTCAGTCCATAGTCATGTTTTACTGTTGGCTTTGGCATCTGATAAAGGTAGTATATTATTGATAGGCACATATGGTAGATGATCACATTGTGTCTGGAGGTGGGTAAATAAAGAGAGAGGGAGTGAGAGGACAGGAGAATGAGGAGTATAAGACGGCAGAGGCAGTGTCATCAGAGTTCCAAGATCATCTTCAAATGCCTTTGTTCAGTGACCTAACTTCGGTCTTTTGGATCCTGCTGTCTACAGATTCTATCACCTCCCAGTAATGCCACATCCTTTAACCAAACTTGTAAGACATGGATCTTCAGATTTTAAAGAAAAACATTTCTTATTTGAAAGTTTATTGTAATAATGAATAAGATTTTATTCAAAAGATACCAATGCATTAATAAGACCACAGAACACTATATGGGAAATATGCAATGCATATGACCAAGAAACAAACTGAATGAACAATATATAAAGAGCTATTACAAGTCAGAGAAAAATAGGCAGGCAAATGTAATAATAATTTCAAGATAAATTAACAGTAAACACAACCATGAAATGAAAAGGAACTTAAACTCTCTCTCTGTGTGTGTCTCTCTATCTGTCCTCCCCTTCCCTCCCCTCTTCTCTTCTTCCTCCCCCTCTCTCCCTCCTTTCCTCCTTTTCTCCTTCCCTCCCTCCTAAGTACTCACTCATTAGTTTAGACTGAAATGAAGTCATTACGTAATCAAGGCTAACCTTGGATTTATGATTTTACTTCCTCAGTCTCCTGAGTGCTATGGGCCAACATAACCAGCTAGAACTTGAACTCTTTATCAGAAAAACACAAATTGAAGCCAAGGAGACAAATGCCATATTCACAAAGAAAGTTAAAACAAAAGAGATTTCAGTACTGTTGGCAAAGATAGAAAACTGGGTAACTTTTGTAAATTTCTAGTAAGTTCATAAATTAATTAAACCCTTTTGTAAAAGCTAGTCTAGCAGTTGTCATAGTTTTTTGTCAACTTGGCACAAACTTATACACATGGGAACAGAGAATTTCAATTAAAGAATTGGGTACATTGGACTGGCAGGTGAGTATGTGGGGGGGATTTTCTTGATAGATAATTGATAAACAATGGCCCATCTCACCATGGGTATGGTACCATTCATTGGCAGGCATGTCTGGGCTGTAGTAAAAAATAAAGTAGCAATATGAGCTTGAGAGGAAGCCAGTAAGCAGCATTCTCCCGTGGTACCAGCATCCAAGTTCCTGCTTCACTTTCCCCTGATGATAAACTGTAGCCTATAAGCCAAATGAATACTTTCCTGCCCCCAAATTGCTTTGTGTCAGTGTTTTATCACAATAAAATAACAAACTCAGACAGAAATATTCAGTAAATTTAGTTATAAAAATCCTAGGATTGTCAAGACCATTATCACTGTTTTCAATTGCTGTACAACAAAATACACTTATACTCATTTTCAAGTACATGTATAAGTAGTACCACCTTTCACTCTCATAGTATTGTTTCTGTCAAAATATATCAAATTTCACACTTTAGATAAGAGCAGTATGGCATTTCAATGATAGTTTGGCAAGCAATTTCTATTGTTCTTTATGATCCCCAAATCTCACACCTAGTCTTAATTTTAACAATATAGCATGCACATTGACATGCATTATAATGCCTATCATGTTTTGTATGTGATAGCCTCCATGAAGTACCATAAAACTTTGAAGTAGATAAATTATTTTGCTCAATAGCATTATCAGATTTACAAACAGAGTAATATTTTGTAATTCGTATGAAGGTAAAATAATCAAAATGAAATTATGGTTTTAAAATCAAGCAAGTAAAGAATGGTGTTCTGAATAAAATATGGAGAACAATTATAGAGCACAAGTACTACTACTTTAAAGTTTGCTTTTAATTTTTATTTATGTTTATGTGTCTGTATGTGATACAATATGCACTTAGAGTTTAGAAGACGGCATCATATCCCCTTGAGCTATACTTACAAGCAATGTATAGGTTCACTGAGCCATCTCTACAGCCCTTACTTTTCTTGATATAACAACATGCTCATTTTGTTTTCATTTAGCTAGATATAATTTTGTGTAATTTTCAGTTTATCTAAAAAGTAAAAAATATTTGAACATTTTTGTGAAGAAAACAAAACTGCTAGAGTTATCACAATGCTTTGACTAGTTTTCTCTTTTAAATTCACATTAAAATTTAGATGACATTATGCCAACATCATGGATGGTTTTTGGGGGGATGAATTTGCTTTCTGCTGATCCTTCTCTCTGTCTCTCTATCTCTCTCTTTGTGTGTCTTTCTCTCTCTCTTTTCCTTCTTTCTCTTTTTGATATTTGATGCTTTCAGCCAAGTCATTATGCTTTAAATGGGGGCTCTACCAGATGACTTTAAATCTTTCAGGCCTACAGAATTCTGAGAAAATGAACTCTGTTCTTTATAAATTACCAAGGTTCAGGCACTGTGAAGCTAGTGGACTAAACCTCTGAACTGTAAGCCATCTAATTATTCTATTTCCTTCTAAAAGGAACCATGGCCATGGTCATATCTCTTCTCTCTTCATAGCAAAAAAAAAATCCTAACACAATACTTTTTTCTCTAATTTCTTCCTCAGTCCACTTGTCATTTGTATATAGAAGGGCTACTGATTTTTTTTTTAGTTAATTTTGTATCCATCCAGGTGTTTATCAGCTGTAGGAGTTCACTGGTAACAGTTTTTGAGTTTGCTTATATATAATATCATATCATCTGTAAGTAATAGTACTTTGACTTCTTCAGTTCTAATTTCTATCATCTTGATCTCCTTCAACTGTCTTATTGCTCCACCTAGAAATTCAAGTACTATATTGAATAGATATGGAGAGAGTGGACAGTCTTTTCTTTTTACTGAGTTTAGAGGAATTACTTTGTGTTTATGTCCACTTAATATGATGTTGGCTATAGGCTTGTGGTAAGTTGCCTTTATTATGTTTAGATATGTACATTGTTATCCCTAATTTCTACAAGACTTTTATCAGGAAGGTGTGTTGGATTTTGTCAAAGTCTTTATTGGCATCTACTGAGATGGTCATATGTGTTTTTATTTTTTCAAATTGTTTATATGGTGAATTATATTTATTGATTTTCTGATATCCCTGAATCTCTGGGATGAAGCCTAAGTGATCATGGTGGATGATATTTTTGATGTGTTTTTTTTTTTAGTCAGTTTTCAAATATTTCATGTGGTATGGGGATCAGGGTTACTGTGGTCTCATACATGAATTGGGCAATAATTTTTCTGTTTCTATTTTGTGAAGTAACTTGAAGAGTATTGGCATTAACCCCTCTTTGAAAATGTGTAAGAATTCTGATCTAAAACCACTGGCCCCTTAGCTTTTTTTGTGGGCCATTGCAGTAGGAGACTTTTAATGACTGCTTCTATTTTACTAGTGTTTATATTCTGTTTAAATTGCTTAACTTACCTTGACTTAACTTTGCATGTGGTACCGATCAAGAAAAAGAAGGACTTTCTAGAAGAAAACTTTAAAAAAAAATGCTAGTGTCATGATGAATCAAATAATCAAATAATAGTAACAAAGGAATACATGAACAAACATTCAAAATCAGTAATGATAAGAAGAAATGGAAAGAAAAGTCGTGTTGGGGTTGTATAGTTACAATTTTAGACTAAGAAATGTTCAAAATGTTAATATCAAATGTTTCAAATGATAAATAAATATTGTTCTTGGACACTCTTGTTTATACAAACTGGATCTTGTTTCTTGGCTGATAATTTAACAATGTTTTGAAAATTTTACTTTATTTTATTTTGCATAAGGGTTATATTTTATATTTTTTATTTTATGTGGATATGTGTTTCTCCAGGATGTCTGTCTATACCTCATGTGTGCTCAGTGTCCATGGAGGCCAGAAGAGTACATCTAATCTTCTGGAACTTGAGTTACAGACAATAGTTATCCAGCGTGTGGGTGCAGCAAATTACCCTGTAATAGGGTATTTTGATGAAATATAAAACTATATTTTACTATTTGTATAGTTCATAGTCAATCCTATCAATTTACCCAGAATCTTATAGTTCTTCCTCCTGAACTTTCTATCCTTGATTCCGACAGATTTGTATATCTCCACCTGTCTGGCTGTGACTCTTATTGATATATTAAAAGTTGAATCTCTAGCCCTATGAGATGGCTCAGTGGGAGAAAGTGTTTAGCACCAAGCCAGAGAAACTGAGTTCTATCCCTGAGATCCACATAGTGCAAGGAGAGAACCAAGCCCCAACAGTTGTTCTGACATCTACAAGTACACAATGACATGCATGTTCATACACATACATACACACACACACACACACACACACACACACACACACACACACACACACACACTAAATGAACATAATAATAAAAAGGAAAAAAATAGTAGGATCTCCTGCCCATAGTGCTATTGGGAAATAGTAAAAACTTCAAGAAGTTCAATGTAGTGGTAGTGAACTGCAAAACAGAGTAGTTGGATCTAAGGCCTTCCTTCTTCCCCTCTCTTTTGTACACCTACCATTAGTTGAATAGTTAATTACCAACATCATATACACCCTCAACTGTCTCAAAAGCATTATAGCTAAAGAATCGTGGAATGAAACACACAAATATATGGAGTAAAATAAGCCCTTGCTCTTTTTAAGTTTAATATGTTAGTTATTCCATTACAATAATGAAACTGTGATTAACACATTTTAGAAGTAATAAGTTTTCTACTAACTTCATTGTTGCTGCCCTCTAATCTCTCACTAAACAGATATTTAATATATGGACAAAAATGTGATATCTCTTTCTTATGATATGAAGTGAAGGGTAAATTTATAACATAAACCTAAGCTTTCTCCTTGAGACTTTCATTGTTAGGATTTCCTCTACAAAAAAAAAAAGAATTTCTATACTTGCTTTTTCTCAGAGCCCTGAAACATGAACCAGAAAAGAAGTTTCTAAGGTTGATTCAACAATATCAAGACTTCTAACAAACTTTTGCTGTCATCTCATCTTTCACATAATGCACAAAACCAGAAAATGAGAACATTGATCTCCCATGTATGACTAAGACAACTCTAAGATCAAGACCTTCATCTTTTAATGATACTGACCCTTTTTCACCAGACAACTGATTAAATGACTCCATATATATATACATACATATATATTATATAAATATTTATATATGTGTGTATGTATGTATATGTGTGTGTGTGTGTACATATTTGTTGCATATTTGATACTACAAGTCTTTGGCATCTTCAGCATTTTTCAGATTTGGTCAGTATTTTGTGTTTGTAATCTTCAATTATGACAGCATTGCTTTAGGTAAATTTGTAGAACAAATGAGAGAAGTATATTTAGGAACATTCCAGCAATTATTGGAAATTCTGTCTCAATTTCAAACCAAACCTCACTTAACATTTTACTTTTTTATGAACTCAAATATCAGCAATTTTAAAAACCAAATATGTCAACATAATGTAACCCAAAAATATGTGTGATATATATATGATGAATAATGGCAACAGGGAAATATTAAAAGTCTTTGCTTTCCATAATTAAGCTATTATGTTTCTATAAAAACCAAACACATTGTATGTATAATAAAACACATTGCTATTCCTAATATATGCTACCCTTAATCTGAGCTAAGACATTGGAGGCAGTGTTGTTTGGTGGGATGTATCTAAAGTCAATATATCATGTATCCAGATCCAAGTTCTGAATGGCAATGAACTCCCAAAAAACAACATGATTGAACAATGCCATAAACATCTTAGATTTGTTATACATTAAGTTTTGAGTTAATTTTTGGTCATTACACTTTCAAAAAATTTTAGTGCTACAAAGATTTTCCCAGCTCCCACGTTCAGTTATGTAACAGCTGTATGGGGTTGAAGATCTACAGTTTAAGGCAATGGGCCAGGCTAGGGGGGTGTATAGGTAGAAGGTTGGCTTATCAGTAAAGAGTAGTTGCTCTTGCACAGAGACAGATTCTCAGCCCCCACATTGGATGGCTCACAACTGCCTGCAATTACAGTGCAAGGATTTTGTGACCATCAATACTGACAACACTATTTCACCTAAATATGTATAAAAATATTGTAGAAGTATGTTTAGGGCCATTTCAGAAATTGATGAAAATTCCTTCCAAATTTCAATAGGAAAATCACGTAATAGTCTCACCTCTGTGGGCACCATCTCAACACACACACACACACATACACACACACACACACACACACACACACACACAGATGTACACACATACAAATTGATAAAAAATTGAACCATTAAAATTAAAGACTGTGTAAAGTGTTTGTCTTAGTTAATGTCCCATTCATTGTTGTATAAAGATATCATGACTAACTCAGCTTATAAATGAAAGAACTTAATTGGGGGCTTGCTTACAGATTCAGAAAGTTAGTCTGTGATCACCACGGTGGGGAGCTTGGCACTAGGCAGGAAGGCATGGTGCCAGGCAGTAGCTGAGATCTTACAATCCTGATCCATAGGCGGACAGCAGAGTGCAAACTGGGAATGGTATGGACTTTTGAAACTTCCAAGCTCATCCCTAGTAACACACCACCTCCAACCAGGCCACACCTCCTAATCCTTCCTAAATAGTCCACCAACTGGGAACCAAATATTCAAATATATGAGCCTAAGGGGCCATTCTCATTCAAATCACCACAGTATCCCTTTCATCTTTGGACTCACCTTAGCCTTAATAGCAGACAGTGTGCCAGGAAAGAAATTGGTTCATAATGTGGACCAAATACCAATTAATTCAGAATGTTGTCATTTTTTACATATTCATAAAGATTACATAATGCTTCTGATTCAAGTGGATATGTGTGTGATAGATTACTGTTAACGATAAGCGACACAAGACTCCATACAAAATAATCTAATCATTAAGAGATTTCTTCACCCATATAATGTGAAAATTGGAATGTTATCAAACTAACATCTCAATAATGTTTTCAATATTAAGATTTTCTTGTATTCTGCTCCATCTTCTTCTACGCAGGAAGAGTATCACTCTATTGGGATGTTGCAAATCATCTCCAGGAGACTAAGACATCACTTGAGAGCAACAATCAACGTAGAAGGAAAGAAGTTTTCCATCTCATGGTGTTAAAAAATGCTGAACAATCTTTGATAAACATTTCTATAATAATTAGTCATCTAGTGTAATATTAGTTATACATTTTTACATATCTAGTGTAAATAATATTGTATTATTGTGTGTGCATGTCTATGTGTGCATTTGAGTGCTTGTATGTAGCATGTGTGGATGTGTGCACATGAGTATATATTTTTCTTTTTGCCAGATATTCTAGGTACCCATAAATGCAAGAGACACAAAATTATTGGAATTAGGGGACTTATATTCTGGTGTGGAAGACACAAAATTAAAAGTTAAGGAAACAAAATGAGAGGTGAAAGAGGTATTGAACTAGACATAGAGATAAATTTATAGATTTAGAGCAACAGATAGAGATACATAGATGAATGGGGGATAGAGACAGAATAAGTAGGTGTAGAAAAGAATGAGACAAAAATATTTTTAAAGGCTGGAGAGAAAAGTCTAAGCAAAAACAGTAACAAAATCAAGGAAACATTGAAATTTTTCTAAGTTTAGTCAGAGCAGAACTGTGGGGTTTTAATACTGTCTATAAATATGAAACTAACTCAAATGATTATCTGAAGGGAAACCTTATAGTGCTGAAGAGACAGGAAGTATGAAGACCCTGAGATCATCCCATGCACATTCTAAAAATAGTAAAGGTTCTAGCAGAGCTAATTTGAGTTCTTGGTAGAGTGCCAGGCAGAATAAGGTTCCTCTGGGGTAAAACTTACAAGTAAGAACAAATAAGAGCAGAAAGGTAACATCATCAAATTACATAATTATGAATAAGTAGGAGGACCCAAATGGTGTAGTCGACATGATTAACTGGAATTCCATATTGAAATTTCTGTACATGAACAAGCTTCTCATAAATGAACCTCTGGCCTCTTATTACCACTGCAGTTACTTTTATATCATCAGATAGACAAGACCTAGACTACCATTAGCAGAGTTTAATAGATAATATTGGTAGGAGATTCAAAGAATAAAATAAACTTTAGAATGTAAACACAGTGTTTACGAACTTCAAGAGACAAGGATAATTCCATTGAGGTTTAGACTAGAAGCTACTAATATTACATCAAGACAAAAAAAAAAATAAAAAGTTACATTTTGCCATATCTTGAAGAGTTCAATTTAAAGACTATGGACTAATTTATCTAACAGAGGTAATTGAAAGCAGCACAGAATTCAGGCCATGAGACAGGTATTACTGGCTGACTTTAGTAGGTTTAATATGAGAAACTAGCAAACAAGGCACAGTGCAAAGACTTGAAATACTTGTTATTTGGCCAGAACAGTGTATTGAAAGTTATAATGGTAAGTAGACTATGAGTGATACAATGATTATCACAACAAAATAGAAGCCATGTACTTTGCACCACTATAATACAAAAGATGACTTGAGAGCATCATAATAATGAACAAGATCCCATCTGTCACAATCTCAAAGACATTTGTTTGAGAAAAAAAGAACAGGGTTATCCTAATAGTTTCTTCTGCATCAATCCTCTAAGATTTAATTTCCTCTGTTTATTCACCCATTCAGACAACACTACAATAGAGACATGACCAATGCTCAGTCAGTGACAGATTTTGATATTGTTCAAAGGATACTAGTTTTGCAGCAGGCATGTAGGATGAAAAAGCTTTTCTGGCAAGGAGCTTTTCCACAAGATTTCAAAGAAAAACTTGGGAGATTAGGCAGTGAGTGACAGTGTCTCAGTGTCTATATGGAGTCCTGAGATGGTGATGTATTAACCTGTGAGAACAAAGTTAGAAGCTGCAACTGGAGACTTCATGCAGGTAGAGAAGCCGAGGATGTGGAATGCCTGCCCAAACAAAGTGGTAGACAATGTCCAGAACAAAGCAACAGAGAGGCTATATATGAGCTATAGCTGGCAAGGCCATAGGAATATGGTTGCTCAAGCACATGGAAGCTATAGCTATCATTGTATGGGATGGATGCTACACAGAGAAATAAAGTTTAATGATTTCCTTGATGAATTTTGATCTGAATTCTGGTCTTCCTTTCTAAATCTTGTTTCTTCAGGAGGTGAGTGTTTACATTGTTCCTTCATATAGTAAAAGTATGCAACTTCCTTTTCTATTGGTTTTTTTCATGTGTTGATAGTTTGCCATGAGGCAGGGAAGAGGGTTGAGGCTTAGACTTTTTAGCAATACTAGCAAAATTAAGTCTTTTGGGAACTATAGTGATACATTAAATGCATGTTTATTGTGAGGTTGTGATGGCTAATTTTAATGCAACTTCACATAAGCTGGTAGAGTTCTCTCAGAGGAGAAAACTTCAACTGAAAAATTGCCCAATAAGATCGATCTGTAGGCAGACCTGTAGGGTACTTTCTTAATTAGTGATTATTTGGGAGGGCCTAGCCCACTATAGTTGGGGCCCACCTGTGGCCTGGGGGTCCTGGGTGCTACAAGAAACCAGACAGATGAAACCATGAAGAACAAGCAGCTCTCCTCCATGACCTGTGCGTCAGCTACTGCCTCCACGTTCCCACCTGGTCTGAGTTCCTGCCCTGGCTTACCTAAGTGGACAGTGACTCAGGATGCATAAGACGAATAAACACTTCCCCCACATACCATTTTGCTTTTGGTCAGGATGTTTCTTCAAAGCAATAGTAACTCTAAACAAACAGATATAGACAAAGACCTTTTGTATTCTGGAGCTATAAAGTTATAATTTGCATCTTAATTTTCCATTAAAGGCCATGCATGTAAAGTTTGGTGCAAAGCCTGTGGAACCATAGTGGAGAGACAATGAAAAGGTGAGACAGAGTAGACAAAGGACATAAAGTCATGACCTTATAGGGGCCAGGTCAAAAGCATCCCGTCCCATTCCTCTATCTTTCTTGGCTTCTGGGGTGTTATCATTTAAGCAGCTTTGTTCCAACTAACCTTTGCTTGCTATCATGGTATTCATTCCAATTATAGTTCCAAAATAATGAGGATAAGAGATTATGGACAGAAAACACTGGAGCTATGAATTGGGGGAAACTTTCATTCCTTCAAGTTATCTCAGATATTTTGTTGTAATAAACAAAACTGACTGACATATTGGAAAGCCATGCAAATTATGAAATGTCTACTTGGCATGAAAATATTTTTATGTATTTTTAATGTTGATCTGATATTTTAACATAGAAGTCTCCTAAAAAAAATCATGTCTAAATTCTTGGGAGAATGCTTTTGTTTTTCAGCATGTAATTATTGATTAAATGACTTTCTAAAGTTTGTTTTGTGAAATCTACATGTGAAACTTGATATGACATATATCCATAGTCTGTTTATATAATTACAAATAGGTTTTATGAATGTATTCCAGTTATAGTTAATGGATTGGAAAAATTTTATTTTCTAATGCAGATAGATAATTTATATATAACAGTATGTAATGGTACTCATAATAAGATATTTATTAAATATCTTTCATTATTTCTTCTGATTTTTTTATTTGTTAATGTTTTCTATTACACCTTGTATGGATTTGGTAATTTATATTACCAGAACCTTTTCTCTATATCTACTTATTAAAAATGTCTGATATATTAGATTGGTGTAGTGAATCGTGCCACCATATTAACTGGACTTGTGGAAGCATAATTTTATCATTGTTAATATTTAAATATAGGTCTATATAAAAGAAATAAATTAATTTTGCAAATAAGAAATGTATCTTTGATATATAGTCTACATTATAAGAGTTTAATTAAAGAATGTATGGAGATGTAAATGAACCTCCTAATTATGTACACAATCATTATTAAGCTATACAAATAGATGTTTCTACTTGTTTTGCAATCTGATTTGAATATATATCTGGCAACAACAATACATGGATGTGTTAAATATATTGTATTGGCCATAAAAATTCTTTCCTTGATATGCATTTTAACATACAGTAACTACATTGAAATATATACAAATAATATTTTATATAAATAATATGTGATATGTCTTTTTTTCTTTTTTTATTAAAAAGATTTTCCATTCCTTTTACATACCAACCTCAGATCACCCTCTCCTCCCTCCTCTCGCCCCGCCAGCTCCCCCTTCAACCTACTCCTCATTCCCACCTCCTCCAAGACAAGGTCTCCCATAGAGAGTCTCCGGAGCCTGGCACTCGCAGCCGAGGCCGGACAAGACCCTCCTCCCTGTGCCAAGACTGAGCCAGGTGTCCCACCACCGGCATTGGGCTCCAAAAAGTCAGCCCCTGGCACCAGGGATGGATCCCGATCCCACTGCCTTGAGGCCCTCAAACACTTCAAGCCAAACAACTGTCTCAAGCTTCCAGAGGGCCCAGTTCAGCACTATGGGAGGCTCCACAGTTATTGGTCCACAGTTCATGCATTTCCACCAGCCTGACTGGGCTTCATGATCTCAATGTCCCTTGTTCATAGAACCTCTCCCCTCTCCCGTCAGTTGTACTCCTGGTGCTCTACCTGGTGCCTGGCTGTGAATCTCTGCATCTGCTTCCATCTGTCTCTGGATGAGGGCCTATGGGGGCTTCTCAGATATGGGTCCTTAGTTCATGTGTCTCCACTGGTTTGGCTGGCCGTCTCTGTACACCCTCCCATCATGATCTCATAGTCCCTTGCTCATAGAGGGCTCCCTGTCTCCTATTGATTGGGCTCCTGGAACTCTGTCTGGTGCCCAGCCATGGATCTCCACATCTGTCTCCATCAGTCACTGGATGAGGGCTCCATGGTGGCAGTTAGGGTATTCACTGATGTGATCACTGGGGTAGGCCAGTTCAGACACCCTCTCAATTATTTCCAGTGGTCTAAGGTGGGTTCATCCGTGTGGACTCTCCGGGACTTCTCTAGCATTCTGTTTCTCCCTGTTCCCATATATATGATATGTTGAATGAGAAAGGTCCCCATAGGCTCATTTATTTGCTGGTTTAGTCCTCAGTTGATGAACTGTGTGAGAAGGATTAGGAGATGTGGCTTTGTTGGAATATGTCCATCCTTGTTGGATGAGGTATGTTGTGGGGATAGGATTTGAGGTTTTTAAAAGCCTACACCAAGTCCAGGGTCTCTCTTTTCCTACTGCCTGTGGATCAGTATATAAAGCTCTCAGATGCTGTTCCAATGACATGCCTGTTGGTTTCCAGCCATGATGATCATAGAATAATCCTATAAGACTGTAATTAAGTCCCCAATTAAATGGTTCTTCTCTAAGTTACCTTGTTTATGGTGTCTCTTCAGAGCAATGATAACCCTAACTAAGAATATATATATATAATTTGTTTCTGTGTCCTGCAGTCTGAACAAGGAACTAATCTAAGAATACAGCAGAATATCAGAATATCATTATTAGGAGTCATTTCAATGCTCTGCTACTTTAGGAGAACAGTAATATTTGTCTTTCTCTTAGGTCCCTGGCTTATTTAATTTAATTATTTAATCTCAGATTCTTGGCTACCCAATCAGTGCCAGGTATGGATTCCATCTCAAAGGGTAGGCCTTAAATCATATCAGATATTGTTATTCCCACAAGATTTATACCACTTTTGCACCAGTGTATCATCCAAGAAGGTACCATTATAAATCAAAGAATTTGTATCTACATTGGTGTTTAGCTTTCTCATTTGGTAGCATGCAGAGTATTTTCTAGTATCATGAAAACTAATCCATAGCCATGTAGACTAAAGCAGGCACCAGCTTAACTTTTCCATGTTCAATGAGTTTTACAGGTGCTGTCTTCAGCAATAGTGCATTAACCATCAGTTTGTGGAGAGCAGCATTGCCAATAGCCTAGGATGTTTGGGGGTTCCCATGGAGCACCTTGGTCAATAACTCAATTAGATATAACCCATTCCCAGTACTAGAAGCTTCATTTGGTGACAAGAGATGCCTGAATTGGGATATCACTCTGGTCATTTGGCAATTTCATTTAAATCACCTTCAAATATGTATGTATTTTAGGAAGCTGCTACTGTATTAGGTTTATATATGACCCCTCAAATTGCCCTTACTTTCAGCTATCCCTAGCAGTAATCTCTCCCTTGCCTCCTTTTTCTCCTCCTATCGCTTTCTTCTTCCCATTAGAGTTTCCCCACCATCCTCCCATAACTATCTACTCTCTTTCTCTTTCCTAGGGAAATATAAACCTCCTACCAGTCCCTTCCTCTATAGCTAACCTCTGTGGTTATACAGATTGTAGCATGCATATCAAAGACGTAACAGCTTTTTTTTCCATAATGGCTGTCCAAGTTTACACTCCCACCAGGATGAATGAGTCTTCTCTCTACTCCATATCCTCACCAGCATGAGCTGTCACTTGTTTTATTGATCTTGGTCATTATGACTAAAATAAGATGAAATCTGAAAAATTCTTGAGAATAGAGTTGAATCCATAAGTTTCATTAGTCACTGAATGATCTGAGTTTTATCTATGTAAAATTGTAGTAATGAGAACTTATACAGTATTTCATGTTATCATAAAAATGGTATATTTTAGCCAAATATACACTTCTACATAATTTTGCTACCTGAAGAAATGATTGTAGACACAGTTTGACAAAATACTATAATCATTTAAGCAAATCCATTAGTAGATTAAGATATTTAGTGTCAATCCTCAGTATCTGGCTGTCTTGCAATATAAATATTTAATTTGTTTCTATGCTGCTATATATATATGTTGAATGCATAATCTCTAATGAGCAATATATACCCCAAGTATGGAATTCAAAATGGGGCACATCCTATATAAGGTCTCAAAGTGGAAAAAAAGATGCATAAGTAAGAATGTTATTCCCTAGCTTAAATAAGAATGAAGGCACAATGTTCCAGAACCTGTGGAATATAATGAAAGCAAAAAAAAACTTTGATAAAATTAACATTCACTCATGACAAAATCCATAAAGAGTAGGAATAAAAGGTACATATCACAACATAATAAAAGTTATACTAAAACATGTTCGAGCTGTAAGTGTATACATTTTTTTAATAAAAAGCAATTAAATAACTTGATGCACATTAGGGTCTTGGACAAACAAGAACAAACCAAACCCCAACAGAGCAGATTTAAAGAAATACTTAAGGCCAGAACTAAAAGTAATGAAATAAAAATGAAACAGTACAAAGATCTGTGAAGCAATTCTTTGAAAACATATGTAAAAAGCAACACATCCTTGCCAAACTAATCAAAAGAGAAACATAGAAGTCCTAAATTATTAAAAAAATAGACAGGAAAATGCACACATTGTTAGAAATATCAACATTCATAAAATTATGAGGATGTACCTTAAAAACTTATATACTGGAAATTTTGAGAGAAACACATGACTTTGTACATGAACATGACCTACTAAATTTAAAGCAAGATGAGACAAAAATGTTTAAAGGCCTATAAAAAGCAATGGCATTGAAGCAGCAATAATAAAAGAATCTCTCAACTAAAAACTACTCATACCCAGATGGTTTCACTGAGGAATTCTACCAGGCTTTTGAAGCAAAGCTAATACCTATTGTTCTCATGTTAACACACAAAATAAAAAAGATAGGAATGCTTTAGAAATCATTTTATATAGCTTGTATTACACCGGTTAAAAATCAAATAAAAACACAATAATAAAAAATTACTGACCAATTTTAATTATGATCATAGACAAAATTTTTCTCAGTAAAATACTTTCAAACTGAAAGCTCATCAAAAGCACCAATCAGCATAATCAACTTGGCCTAACTTCATAAATGCAAATAAGTGACTGTAAATCAATAAATGTGATACATCCCATAAATGAACCTATGTAAGAAATTACCTGATTATTCTTTTCAATAGAAAATTTGATAAAAATTCAACATCCTCTTATGACAAAATCTTTGAATTGTACAAATGATAGATACTTATCTCAACATAACAAAAAACAATTTATGGCAAACCTATATCCAACTTCGTGCCAAATGAAGAAAAACTCAAAGCATTTATACTAAGAAAAGGAACAAGAAATGATTATCTATTCTCCCCAGTCTGACTCAGTGTATTACTTGAAATCTTAACTAAAGAAATAAGATTAGATGAAAATAAAATTGACCTAAATAAGAAAAAAAAGACAAAATATTCTTTTGAAACCGCTGATGAAAAATTAGGAAAAATGCTTTTTGATAGACACATAAGTAAGGACTTCATGAACAGAACTATTTTATTAGAACTAAAAATTTATTAAGAGAAATCCCCAATAATTGACAAGTGGACCTTATGCAATAAATTCTTATGTACAATAAAGGAAACTGTTAAGTGAGTGAAGAGACAGCATATAGAGGATTAATATATAGGATATAAAGTCAGTAGATATAAAACAAAGGATAACCAGATGCAAATCCACAGCTCCAGAGAAGTTAGGTAACAAGGAGGACCCTAAGAGGGATGCATGATCACCCTGGGAAGGGGAAAGAAATAAGATCTTCTGGGTAAACAGGAAGTGGGGGAGTGTTAAAGGGAAGGGAATGGGGGATGAGAACTTGAGAGAATGGGATAGATGAGTTGGGGGAGGGATGGAGTGGTAGAGCAATGAAAGAGTTATCTTGATGGAGCCATTATGGTGTTAGGGAGAAACCTGATGCTAGGGAAATTCTCAGGAATCCAAAAGGATGACCTCGGCTAAGACCCATAGCAATATTGGAGAGGGTGCCTGAACTGGCCTTCCCCTGTAATCAGATTGGTGAATACCCTAACTATTGTCATAGAACCGTCATCCAGTAACCGATGGAAGCAGATGCAGAGATGTACATCTAAGCACCAGGACGAGGTATGGGAGTCTAGTTGAAGAAAGGAAAGAGGGATTATATAAGAAAGGGGGAGGGGAATCAAGATCATGATGGGGAAACCCACAGAGACAGATGACCTGAACTTGTGGGAGCACACAGACACTAGACTGACAGCTTGGGAACCTGCATGGGACCGAACTAGGACCTCTGCATGCTGGCAACAGTTTTGTTGCCTGGTCTGTTTATGGCACCCCTGGCAGTGGGACAGGATCTACCCTTGGTGCATGAGTTGACTTTTTGAAGCCCATTCAATATGGTGGGACGCCTTGCTCAGCCTTAATGGGCAGGGTGCTTGGTCCTGACTTAACTGAATGTGCCAGGCATTGTTGACTCCCCATTGG
>LZPO01034856.1:304898-315064 GCA_001675575.1 Neotoma lepida
AAATGAATAAAAAAAATTAAAAATGTGAAAAAGGAACTAAAAGCAACTAAAATTTTCTTCAAAAATAAATAAGAATTATCATTATTACTTAAAAAAAGAATATAAAGTTAGCTAAAAAGAGATCAAGAAATCACACAACCACATTTAGAAAGAAAGGAGCTAAGGAACTAAGCAAAAGGTTATAGAAAAGACAAAATACAAGTACATAATATTATTTCAAAATGTGTTCAATGTTCAACATCCTTAACCATTAGACTGTTTCAAATTAAAACTATCTTAGAGATTCTATCCCATTCCAGTAAAAATGGCTATCATCAAGAAATTCAATGAAACCAAATGCTAGTAAGGATGTGAGGAAAGGGGAATTCTTGTTCTCTGTTGGTGAGAGTATAAATTGGTTTAATCACTAGGAAAATCATTGTGTAGATTTTTCACAAAGCTATATGGAAACACACAAAGCCAACTAAAAGGCATAATTAAAAAATGTTTGAAGGACTATATCCAGGATGGGTGGATAATATGTTCTCTGAAACCATGGACAATTTTAAAATATGCATTGAAAGATACTGCCATATAACATTGGTCAGGGAAGTCCAGAGGACTCCAAAAGAACACTGGATATTACCTTAGCAGAAGTAGATGATAAGCTTGTCTTGAACAAACTACAACTTTTATTTGAGGATTAGAGAAATTAAGCTTGAAGGTAGAAACTTATTTCTTCTTGGCCACATTTTATAGACTTGAAAGGCTGCATGTAGGTTCTTAGGGGAGAAAGCTGTTAACCATGCAAGCTACAATACCAACATGACAGTCAAGATATGTCCATTCATGCGATAGTGGCTTTATTAATATGTGGGCAACCAACTGCCTACCACGTGCATTTTGAAGCCTGTTCCACATAAGAAATTCATGCCTGGTATGGTAAATCTCGTTAATAACCCATAGCTGGTAAGATCATAGGCCCTAGTGGGAAGTCCATTATGCTATTTTGGTAAATGGACATGGTGTCCTACTAAACAAGTTTGTGTTTAAACCCATAGATCTGTGCTACTTTCAATCTTAGTCAGAGATTTTTTTTTCTCTGGGAACACTGATTAATGCAGATAGTGATAACTGGTCAAAGTGCCTAGAAAAATGACTCTTGAGTCCTCAACATAAAAACAACATTTCATGCATTCCAATGCTCAAGGAACTTCACAGAAGATAGAGGAGAAAGAATATAGAAGCCTAGAAGGACTGTAGTGAAATAGTAACTCTTTCACTTTATATGGTTATTTTATCCATGAACTCACAGCAGTGGTGGTTCACCTTTATAAGACCTGCACGGGACTAGGCTCAACAATGTTCCTTTTGGGTGACAAGAGAATTATTAAGTTCTACCACTCCATGAAGAGCTACAGGTAGTTAATGTTTTCTGGGGGAGATGAGCCCTTGCTCAAGTAAATAATGCCCAATACATGCTCATGCAAGTACCCCTAATAAAATAAAATGGAGAACAGAAACCAACCCAAAAAGACATGAAAATATGAGGACATGCTAGAAGAAGAAAGGGTTTAAGCACAGGAGGAAATGAATGAAAGATGAAATTTGAGGGTACGATCAAAATATACTATATACTTACATTTCTATACACATATGCACATGAAATTGTGAAAGAATAATTAGATTTCAATATTTATCTATTTATTGTGTATGTGTGCGTTCATGCATGCAGGCTTTTGCAATGGCATGTATGTGAAAGTCAGGACAGCATGTGGGAGTTTGGTCTCCTTTTACACCATGTGGATCCCAGGGATTGAACTCAAGTTGTCAAGCTTTATGGCATGTGACTTTGCTCAGACATCTTGTTACTTCAAGAATTGTATAGATATTATAAAGCAAATATTTAAAGTAGAATATCTAGACTGAATTTAGCTTGATATAAGCACAATGCTAAAGAACAGCTTTATGCAAAGCATTGTTCCATGTGATATATATATATATATATATATATATATATGAATTCTTGTTCTGGAAATTAGTTAAAGTGTCCCCCAAATTCCTTAATGTTCTAATTATAGGCCACAAATATATCAACTCTTACTGAGTATGTTGCCTAATTGCTGAAATATTTCAATTTAAGAAGTCATAATTAAGTCCACTCTCATAACATAATGGAATAGCAATAGATGTTCTAGTTTGCTTTCTGTTGCTATGATAAATACCATGACCAAAACCATCACAGGGAGGAAAAGGTTTATTTCACCTTCCGAGTTACATTCCATTATTGTGGGAAATGAAGACAGGAACTTAAGCAGGTACCTAGAGGCAGGAACTGAAACAGAGACCACACAGGAACACTGATCACTGGCTTACTTCCCTTAACTTACTCAGTTATTTTTTCATATACAGCTCAGGTCCACCTGATTAGATATGGCACTACTCACAACAGACTGTACCTTCCCATATCAACTCTCAATTAAAGAAATGCTCACAGACATGTCCACTGACCAAACTCTTCTGGATAATTCTTTAGCTAAGGTTCCCTCTTTCCAAGTAATTCTTTTGTGTCAAGTTGACAAAACCTAACAAACACACTGGGTAATTAAACAAGAAAACAAATTTATTTCTCAGAATCCTAGAAAGTGATCAGTCTAATATCAACATGGCATTAACTTGGGAACAGGACTCTTGATATGGCATTATTTTGTGGAAGACAACACATGGAGAAAGAGTTTATAGGCAAGAATAGGTTCTGGGAGCAATTGGACATGCATGATAGAGGGAAAGGGAAAAGAGTGAGAGAGAAACATTTTTATAACAAAACTCTAAAACTAATCCACAATAGTGATAATGTCACTAATCATTCATAGGTTGGAATGGGACATTTTGAGGCATTTACTACAGCAACACTTATCTACTTCATACCGACTTTTGCCTCCTTTAGTCAATACTGGGGAACTGTATTAGGAAGAGTAATTTTAAGCCTCCACATTTGAATGCAGGCAAGCTTTGTAAATACTTAACCACTCATTTTATTTCGAGTGTTTTAAAAGTGTTGAGAGTTTTTGTCAACACAAAGTGAGTATTATCGAACTAAATTCTGGAGCTTGTAAACTGTAAACAGTGAAATTCCAAGTAAAAAAAGCAATATCATTAAATAACATGCCCCAGATATACAAGTAAAATACAATTATGGAATTGTATGCCAGAGAATAATATAATGTTCTTCTCCTTTGTTTCTAAAAATAGATTTTCTAATGGCTACGCTTTATCCAGGAACCTGCTGTTATATTTCCAAAGCCATTTTCTTTATAAAGCTATAATCCAGCTTTTGCATAGCATTTCCAATGTGGAAACATTGTACTACCAAAGTTTACAATGATAAAAATAATAGATCAAAGCTAAGATCTTTAAAAGTTTCAAACAAGCGCAGACACACTAAAATTTCCATGCATTTAATGAACAATTAGGCAAAAAAACAATGTTGACATTTCAAATCTGAATTCTTAAATAGATTTTGAGAAGTAATCAAGCAACATATTCTTGAAATAGAATAATCTTTTCATGTTCTCTGAAAGGACCTGTTTTGGATCACTATGATTTCTTTTGATGGCTCTTGCTATTTAAACAGTTTCATAATGCAAAATGTTCTTCTCTACTCATGCTTCAGTAATATTACAAACAATTACATCTGTAAACATCTCAGTTATACTACAATTGTAATGTTCTATAAGAAAAACTATAGTGGAACTGGTTGAGGCCAGTTAGAAAATACGAGCTCTATTATTGACAGAAACAGCAGTTCTTGGGAAATGTCTTTGCAGCTACATATATGAGTCTACTTGTGGCCACATATGTTGATGATTTTCCCATCAATGACTTCTTCCAAAGCTTCAAGATGAGAAGCTGCCTAAGGTCATATCAAGGATATCTGAAAATGTGCAGCTATTTTCAGAATTAAAGTTATTGGTATACATCATGGTTATTCCAAAGCTGGCTCAAACACTCTCAATAATAACATAAATAACATGCTGCTTTTAAAGAAAATGTTAGTCGGGCAGTGGTGGTGCACACCTTTAATCCCAGCACTCGGGAGGCAGAGCCAGGTGGATCTCTGTGAGTTCGAGGCCAGCCTGGGCTACTGAGTGAGTTCCAGGAAAGGTGCCAAAGCTACACAGAGAAACCCTGTCTCGAAAATCCAAGAAAAAAAAAAAGAAAATGTTACAAAAGATTCCTGTTTCAGACTCTCCTGTTTTGTTGTTTTTCTGTTTGTTTGTTTTTTTAAAGTGGGATTTTCTAAGATCAGACTCTTCATTTCTGAACAGTAACCATACTGATAGTGACACTTGGCTCAGGGGCTCAGAGTGGCTCAATGAGTGAAAAGCAGTGTGAAGCACCCACTGAGGACCATTTTCTAATGTAGAGGAAATTCAGCTGCAAAACAACATCTCATTTGTCCTATCATGCTGGAAGAAGGAAAGAAAGAAAGATAATTATGCATGTGTGACAAGTGGTAAACGTAATATCTTCAACATCGTGATGGTGGCTGTGGCAATCAAAGCCTCCCTGCTGTCCTCTTGTACATATCCTTGAACAGAAGCAGACCTTTGTTAATTGATAGTTCAAAAAACTATGGTCTTCCCTGGACCATTCAAAGTAGTTGGCCATAGTCAGATTCTTAAAGATAACCTCAATGTTCAAATGCTTCATTTTAACCCAGGAAGGAAATTCCTGACTTGTTCATGGTTCATCTTGTCTGGCCAGGTCTATTCTATGAATTTCTCAAAAGTATTTCCAATGTCCACTGTTCTCAAGTCTCTTTATTTATGTGGGTGTATACTGGCCATATTTTGATTCTCACTGAAATGGGCAAGCACAGGAATCTTAGCAATATTGCTTTCCTATAGATTATCTTATTTTTAAAGGTTTACTTGTTTATTTAATTTTTATTTTACATACTGCCCATTGCCCCCCCTTCTCCCATTCCCCCCCACCTCCCCATATTCCACCCCACCCACTCCTCATAGGGGGTAAGGCCTCCCTTGGGTATTCAACATAGGCTAGCATACCAAGTTGGGGCAAGCCCAAGCCCCTCCCCACTGCATCAAGGCTGAGTAAGTTGCATCAAGGCATGGCACCATAAGGAATGGGTTCTAAAAAAGCCAGTTCATGTAATTGGGATGAATCCTGGCCTGATTGCTAGAGGACTCAAAAACAGATCAAGCTATATATCTGTCACCCTCATTCAAGGGGCCTAGTGTGGTCCCATGCAGGCTCCCCAGCTGTCAGTCTACAGTCTCTGGGCTCCCACTAGCTTGGATCAGCCATCTCTGTGGTTTTTCCCATCATGATCTTGTCCTCCCTTGCTCTTATAATCCCTCCTCCCTCTCTTCAACTGAACTCCAGGAGCTTGTCCATCTGCTTGGCTGTGGGTCTCTGCATCTGCTTCCATCACTTGCTGTATATAGGTTCTATGATGAGAACTAGGGTAGACTCATAGCAATGGCGGAGAGAGTGATTGAACTAGCCTTCCCCTTACTCAGATTGGTGACTATCCTATAGATTATCGTAAAGGTAGACTTCTTACTCTATTCTTACTGATATTAAAAGATCACTTCTGTGTTTGCTTTTATAAAAATGATCGCCTCAGTTTCCTTTGAAGTAGATGGCATAGATGAGTATTTGAATTCAGGGAACCTGAAGATAGTAGCTGTAATTTTACCTTATTTTGGCTACCTAGGATGTTTATGTAGTTGTAGGACTCCTCTGTTAAGCTCTTGCATCTCTGACTGATATACTGTACATGAAAAATCTATGAAAGATGGGATGAAGATATAAGATATTTATGCAAAGAGCTTGTTGCCTATTTTAAGCAAGTTCTATGTGCCAGGCTTGTTAATGTTGGCAAAAAGAGACTTAACTCCCTGTTGAACATTTCTACCTCCATTGTCGCAGCATTTATTTTAAAAAATACCTTAGTCATCTAAGTCATCTGGTTCAAAATGGTTACTTTTTTGTATATAAAATCCATGGCCAGGACCAAAGTATTTATGGATGAAAAAGATATATTTTAGGATGATATAATGTTATCTCATATAACATATAGATATCAGATTTTAGAGTTGTTCTAAAAGAAGTTACATGTATTTATTGTTACTTTTGGCATCAGGACCCCTTTCTGGATACTCCTCAGTTTCTAATACTTGTGATCATTACTGAGTAATTCACAAATACATGTGCATTGTATCCATTATTTTTCTTTTGTGTGATAAAACACTATGACCAAGACAACACTTATCCATAAGAGTCCATCAAGGCAGATAAGTTTGGTGGAAAGTGGCAAGCATAGCTGCAGGAACAAGGGAGTTGGGAACTCACATCTTCAAATGCAAAAACAAAGCAGAGAGCAAAAACTGGAAATGCGGCAAAACTATCTGACCTCAAACCTCATCACTTGTGATATATTCCCTCTGCTAAGGTGTCACAATCTTAATCACCCCAAACAGTAACACCAACTAGGAACCTATTATTCAAACACTACATTTGTCTTTGAAGACACCACATGCATTACACATTCTGGGGAGGTGGCAAAAATCTAAAAGCCAAAGACCATAAAATAAGAGTAAACAAAGTGGTAGAATGTTTTAAATTTCATTTTTAAAAAATAAAGGAACTTTTGCTATGTAAGGAATCTTTAAAAATCAATCAGTAAAATATGTGAACCCTAACAGAATTTGTTATGAAGAAGTAAAAGGCGACTAATATTAGGAGAAAAATACGTTGTATAATAAGGAAACAAAAACAATAAAAATATTTTATGTATCATATTAAAAAAAGAACCACACACCATATTGTAAAAAACAGGTAGAGTTTAATGCAAAGTTGAATGCTCCTGAGGCATAAGAGTAGACAATGTCAAAATTAAATATTGCTATAAAGCACACTCTGAAGAGATGAGCATATACAAAAGCAACTGTGTAGCTCACATTCTCAAGGGGTTAGAGTGGACCAAATCAAAGAGCTCACCGGGCTGATTTACATTTTAGGAAGAATTCATACTAGTTCTTATGCCTCTAAAACAGTTTCATGAGGGATAGTTTCCTGTCCAAGTGATTGACAGGTCCATCTGGAATAATTTGTATAAAATGAAACAATGCTATGCCTATGTCCTTTATCAGAAATCTCCTGCTATACAGTAATGTAGTAAGGTCTGGTACTCTTTGAAATATGTTTAGATAATTATTACTAATGGTCTCTGAATAGTTTAGGATATCCTGCTTCTCTTATAAGGATCATCCAGATAAATAAAGTCTTGTCTCATCCCATCCCACTGATCAGTACTTAGAATCTATCAGTTGTTAACACTTGGTTCTATAAGCTCTTGATTATAAGGAAGGGGTCCAGATCAGATATTTTCTAGTTTTACTAGTATCTATTTGCCTAACAATGTGAGGGACTTAGAATGTAATGTATATGAAATAAAAGAAAAAAAATCTCATTCTTTAGATTAGCAACATAGTGACACAGCAAAATGAGTACTGGAATGGGAGATAGAATGCCAAGGGCACTCAGAAAACTCCATTTTTGTGTCTTTTTCATGTTTTTCAACATTACAATGGTATGAGTTTTTGTAGGTCTAATATCAGAAATTCTGATATTTTAATTTTTTCAGTAAATGCTATTATACTCAAAAATCAAAGATTACTACTAAGTATTAAATAGTATAAGTGTTTTTTAAAACACTTGGTCATAAAAATTGTGTACCTGGAAACAATATTGTTCCAGGAGGCAAGCTTAGCTATTTTGCTATACCTAAGCTGTTGCTGTTTTTCATACTTGTCTCTGTTGAACAATGCAAAGGATTGTTAGGTATTATTCAGGAGAGTTGAGTGTCTAATGGGTTTCTTTCATAACAGTAGCTCTCACCAATCAGAGCCCTGTACTCTACTCACAGTACGTAACTTCCTATTCCTGATTGGTTTGAATTCCCACCTCTCCTTTGCATGTGCTACTGCTTCTTCATAACATATGATAGCAAACAAGAACAAAAGAAAATGTAATTGGGTTTTCTGTAGCAGGCTTTCTTTGGACCCCCAACCAGCTCCCAAATCAAGGCATGGAGAATTATTATCAATTATGAATGCTCAGCCTTATCTTATGCTTGTCCCACTAACTGTTATAACTTAATTTAACCTGTTTCTATTCATCTATGTTTTGCCTTGGGGCTTTTTACCTTTTTTTTCATTCTGTATGTCCTACTCCATGTCAGACTGGATGGCAGCTACCTGGCCGCTTGCATCTCCCTCTCTCTCCACCCTATTCTCTTCTACTCTCTTCATTCCTAGATTCCTCTTACTTATTCTCTCCGCTGCTAGTCCCACCTATATCTATACTGCCTGGCTATGGGCCATTTAGCTTTTTATTAGACCAATCATGTGCCTTAGGCAGGCAAAGCAACACATATTTACATCACTAAATAAATGCAGCATAAACAAATGTAATACATCTTGGCCTAGTTAAACAAATGCAACACACCTTTACATAGATATAGTAATAACCTGCAACATAAACAAATGTAACCCATCTTTAGAAACTTAAAGTAATATTCCAAAACAGTTTTCATGTTGGTTGCTACACATTTTTTATCTCATTCGGACTTTTTTTTTTCCTGAATGAGGAGTAGGGAAGTCAATTTTAAGCAAATACATATTCACCACTTTCCATCTTTTCTTTACAAAAGTGGGGATATCCGATTATACATACAATAATTCAGGAAACATTTTCAAAGTAGAATATACCTTTTCCCTTCAACCTCTAAAGTGTTTGAAATCAGGGAGAATTCTGACATAAATCTAGTAGCAAATTAGGTTTGAAAGCCTTTGATTTGATGTAGTTTAGACAGAATGAGGCCTTCCTCTGCTTCTAATTCATTCAGTGTTTACACTTCCTGAGATGACATCCATGCAAGGTAGCATGAAAATGTCATAATCAATAATAAAATATTAAAAAGAAAGTAGACATTTTAAAATGAAAGATGAAAAATAACGGAAGGAAGCAAACCTGTCAGAAATTCACATTCTGGATGATAGACTCAGATTTTCCTTTGAATGAAGAAACAATTCATTTCCTTCAAAAAATGTATTCAGTAATCATTAGTCCTTTTATACATTAAATTCTCGCTAATGTACTTTACTGATGAAAAACATTACAAAGAATTCATGGCCAGGCTGGAATTTTACTTTTACACTGGCTATGAAATAAACTTTTGCCAAGCAAATTTGAGAGAGCACTGAGGGGAATATATTTAACTTAATGTAGTAGGCGATTGCAACCTTTTGACACTGCAGCATGACGTCATTATCTGCCAGATGTATTGAGTCTTCTTCATAGCTGTCTTGGAGCATGTGGCTCTTAAGCTCCAGGTTTGACACAGCTAGGAGAATTATTGCTTTTTACAACTCAGAGATGTATTTATAATAAAAGACCTACTGATTAATTATAAATAACCTTTGATTCATTTTTTTGAGATTATAGTATATCTACAGGCAACTGAAGAGTGCTGAGCACTGGAGGAATAGTCTTCCCCCAGGAAAGAGAAAACCAATTGGTGGTTATTCAATACAAATTACTTTTTATTGCTTAGTTTAAGAAAACCTGAGAGCACCCTCACCTCTCACTTATTTGAAATTTCAAAATAGCTTAGCTTTGTTTAGACATTTTTCTCTCTAACTACCTAATAGTAACTTAACATGTTCATTGTGTAGAAAACAGAAACCTGTCCCTCTAGAATTTTATCACTTTTAGCTTAACAAAGTATTGAAATACTGGATAAATACTGTTTTTGTATTGACAAAGTACATTTTTCAATAACTTAATATTATGTTACTCTGCTGTTTAGTTTTTTGTCAACATAAGCTACAGCCATATAGTAAGAGGGAAATTCAACTAGGGGAGGGCCTCCATAACACTGCCTGTAAGCAGATCTGTGGGACATTTTCTTGATTAATGATTGATGGGAAGTGTCACACCTGGGCAAGTGTTCCTTGTTATTTACAGAAGCAAGCTGAGCAAGCCATGGGGAACAATCTAGTAAACAGCATACAGCATCTATATTTGCCTCTAGGTTCCTGATTCTGCTTCTACCCTTAATTCTCAATAAGAGTGGCTGTGATTAGGAACATGTA
>LZPO01034856.1:315114-327316 GCA_001675575.1 Neotoma lepida
CAATATAAAGCAAATTAATGAAGGTACTTTAATAAAAATTGTGAGGGGTCATGATACATTTTAGTTTTCTACATTTAACATGTTAGAAGTTAGTTAAATGCAGAAATATCAGGTTCATACATTTTATTGCATTAGACCAAGCATTTGTATTTATCTAACCAATTTCTATATTGGCTATTAAAATCAATGTTACCTAATATTTTTTATTTGTTGAGAATTTTCATGGAAAATTTTAAATTATATTTATTTATTATTACCTTTTTAATTCATATAAGGAAGAAATAAACAGTGTAATACTTTTAATTATATTTCATACATAAGAAAATACATGAAATGAAAAGGTTACCAACTGGCTTTGGGATGATTTATTTGATATGTAAACATCACTGGTTGGTGAGGTACTCAGATATTTTGTCAAATATAATTATGTATGTTCCATGAGTGGAATATCTGCTTCAAGAAGTAGAATTAATCTTTCCCAGGGATGAGCCCCTTATTGGTTGTCTAATGTACAGTGGATAGCCTTGAAACTATACACATATCAGCAACAAAGTGGACAAAGCATATACACACAAAAATGTAGGTAGCAATGATCTAAAAAAGAAGCTGTCAACTTAATAGTGGGGGTGAGCATGGGAATGGCTTGAAGGAAGGTATCTGGGAGGGGCTAGAAGGAGGAAAGGGAAGAGAAAGTGATATGATTGTATTTCAATTAAAACACATTAAAATAAAATTAATTAGTCAATAAAAATTAACATTTAATTCAGTGTACTAAGGAAGTAGATTGTTTTTCCTAAAGTTGATGGGACTTGTTCAGTTTAAAGCCTGAATAGAACAAAAGTCTGGACTTCTCTTGAATAATGGAAATTTGCCTGCCGCATGATGTTAACACCAGAGTATCTCTTGAACTGAAAGAAAACAATATCATATAGAAAAAGAATATGAATATATTCTCAAAGCAGAGATACTCTCTAAAAAATCAATTCATCATGTAGTAGTATATAAAAACACTCCTAATGGTTATGACATTTAGTCAGTTCTGATACACTACCACAAAAATTTTGTGAACTGTCCCTTTCAAATGTAAAATAACAACATTGACCAAAGCTCAGGAACATAGATTCAAATTAAGTTACCTAGTTATATTGTCCAAGCATATCTATCTGTCTGTCTGTCTATCTATCTAATCTATCTATCTATCTATCATCTATCTATCTACCTACCTATCTATCTATGTATCTATCTAAAACCATTATAATTAAAGAAAGGAGGCTATAAGGAGGCCATGGATTTGAAAGGCAGCAGGCTGGGGGAACACGGGAATGGCTATAGAAAGGAGGGGGAGCAGGGAAAATATTATAATCATATATACATATATTATATATATATGAAATTTTAATATAGAAACAAAAAATTAAAAAGCAAAATTTGCAGTGTGGCTTCCTGAACCACTTATTCCTCAGTATTAGTGAACAGTATTGAGTCAGGGTAGGAAAGGATAGAACAGTGCTCCACAACACCCATCACCAAGTCTCAGAAAGCTGTAATTTTATTTTCTGACTTGAGTTATTTTTTCCTATGACTTTGAATACAGATTTCGTTTTTCTTAGCTCTGAACTCTGTAATACACGCTGGGGGATGTCTTTCTGCATGCTGTGAATATATGTTGTTCCCATTGGTTAATAAATAAACTGTTTTGGCCTATGGCAAGGCAGCTTAGAAGAAGGCAGGTTATCCAAGGAGAGAGACAGGAAAGAGAAAGGTGGAGACTGGAGAGATGCCAGTCACCCAAGGAGCAACATGCCAACAGACCTGTAAAGCTACAGAACATGTGGCAAAACATAGATTACTAAAAATGGGTTAATTTAAGATATAAGAGCTAGCTATCAAGAGGCCTGCCACAGGCCATACAGTTTGCAAATAATATTAACCCTCTGAGTGATTATTTTATAAGTGGCTGAGGGACCACAGGGCCAGGTGGGACCAGAGAAAACTTCAGGCTACATTTCACTGCCCAATGTGTTGGCTCTAGTTTCCACCAAAATCCTGAGAGAACTTAAGAGATTCTAAAACAGCCAAAACCAACTACCTACTCATGTCTCTTGAGGGCCGAGAGATGCTGCAACATTTTGGGCTTGAGCACAACATGGCGGATTTTGCTTCGGTACACAGAGGTGTCTCACACAGAGGTGTCTTCAAGCTGTGCAACACACTGCATGGTGGATTTAGATTTTACTCATACAGACAAAAATGGTCTATGGGCTAGCTGCATGCTCCTTGATGGCACCATGGACACCAGAGTTGGCAATTGTAAGCGTGACTTTCCTGGGTACCTCCACCATGTTGAAAAGCTGAAATGGGCGGGGACAGCAGCCAGGGCTGCCGCTTCAATCTTAGCCACTCTGCAGTTCGCAATGTTTAGAAAAGGATTAAAGTTACATAAAAGACAGATTCAGATGGAAAAACCTATAAATGGTTTATATTATGTGTGAAAAATGTATGTAGACGTTGAAGAGAGAGGAAAAGGAGGAGAAACAGTTATATAAAGAAATAGATAATTAAAAAAATAAAGTCTTAAACAGTAAAGGTAATATAAATAATAAGCCACATAAAGATGGAAATTACACAGAGAGTCTGAATTATATTGTCTTTGGGATTTCTAACTACAGAAAGACATTTGATTGTAAATGCTGCTAAGTTAAACATATATATATATGTATATATATATATATATGTATATATATATGTGTATATTTTAAAGGTATCTTGACTTCAAAATTTATGTCTAAGGATACATTGCTTTGGAAAAGAAGTTCTGCTCTTGTTTTAACAGAAGATGAGAGAACCTATGCATTGCTTCCAGGCTAATATAGTTTGATCAGTCATGACCCCATGAAAAGTCTATGATAATACCATGGCCCAGATGATCCAACATCCAAAATCAGCTTCAAAGAAACTGGCTGAGATGATCCAGCTTTCACAGACTACTACAGCCAAGATTTAGCTATAATTCTGAATTTCCTCAGGATCCCCATAAGACTGCTAGCATCCCCAATCAGCAGGAAGTAGTAGGAGAAGCAACATCCAAATTCCCAAAATATTGTTTATAAATGTTTATTTTTTTAAAGGGTGTTGATTATAAATACAATCTCTTTCTAAAGAAGAAAAGGGATATTACAGATGTGATAAGATGAAAGGGTAGATTATTGAATCTACTTTTAAAGAGGAACAACTTGTTTAAAATGTAAAATGTTTTACATTGCTATGGATTTTAGTTTATTGATACAAATGTAAAGTTAATTTTGTTATACTGTATGTACATTTCTACTCTTGTTTAAGGTATTATGTTTGTACAGCTCATTTAAAATTGTAATATATAATTAAGAAATACAGATTAATAGTCATCTAGGATAATCAAACTTACAGTCATGTTAGTTAAGTTTTTTTTAGATATATAAAGGTATATTTCAATTAGGTAGATAATCTTCAAACACTTGAAAGACCTACAGAATATAGCATTTAAAATGTTCTAAAAACTTAGACTTTGTGGACAATGAGACATGTCTGCTCCTGGCAGCACCAATTTACTTCAAAGAAGATGGTGGGCATCGAAGAA
Organism: Neotoma lepida; assembly: GCA_001675575.1. Lineage (NCBI taxonomy): Eukaryota > Metazoa > Chordata > Mammalia > Rodentia > Cricetidae > Neotoma > Neotoma lepida. The sequence goes on from LZPO01034856.1 coordinate 318,731, forward strand.
ACTCCATATGGAGTTTGCTTTCCTTATGGCAAAAGTTATCCATTTGGGCAAGAAACTGCTCTTACCTAGACTGCTTGACAGTATGATATATAGAATGGACATGCAGGACCCATGGAAATATGACCAATAAATTTTGCCAAAACAAGGTGAGGTGATCCTTCAGGTTCCTGCTTCACAGAGGAGACAGCCAGACATTTTGTAGAACACAGGGAGAAGTGACTGAGAAACTCTTGGCCTATAGGCTGAAGATGGGTGCCCCAACATTGTAGATGAACTTTGGATAACTGTCCAGGCAGCTAGCTGTCTCTTTCTTTCTAGATTTTTGGAAGCTGCTTACAATATTCTTCCTGTTTACTTAGATAATATTATATCCTCCAGGGGTCTTTGATGGAGTTGAAGACTAGATAGTTATAATTATAATTTTCCTTGATTATGATAAATTAGATATGAAACTTTAGACTCACAAATATAGGATAGATGATAAAATATTTTCTTTAATTTTGCCAAATACAAATAGACTAGATATTGTAACTGTAATTCTTACTTGATAACTATTTGTTATATATAATTTTACTATATTAAATCTAAAACCTTCATTTTTTATTAGATAGAAAAGGGAAAGTGCTGGGGGATATCTTTCTGTATGCTGTGAATATATGTTGTTCCCATTGGTTAATAAATAAACTGGTTTGGCCTATAGCAAGGCATCTTATATGCAGGCAGGAAATCCAATGAGAGAGAGACAGGAAAGAGAAAGGTGGAGTCTGGAGAGATGCCAGCCTGACGCCCAAGGAGCAACATGCTAGCAGACCGGTAAGGCCACGGAACATGTGGCAAAACATAGATTACTAGAAATGGATTAATTTAAGATATAAGAGCTAGCTTTCAAGGGTCTTGCCGTAGGCCACACAGTTTGTACATAATATTAAGCCTCTGAGTGATTATTTTATAAGTGGCTCTAGGACTGAGGGTCAAGGCAGGACCAGAGAAATCTTTCAATTACAAAGACATATCTGTCATAGTCCATTTCTAGTATTCTATTAGGAAAGGAATTAATCATGTGTAAAGACTCCAGTTTTGTCCTTTATACAGAAAATATCATTGTGCATTGGGGACAAAACCATATTCCACCAAAAATACAGTTAGATAATGAAAAAAGTAGGTGACAAATATTTGTATCTTAGTTAATAATAGTTCAAATGAAGCCTTTAAATCATACCATCTTATGGGGCTATGGAGATGGTTAAGTTTTTAAAGGCACTTGCTGCTCTTGCAGAAGACCAGCATCAGGTCCCAATATTCACATGACCGCATACAACCATTTGTAACTACAGTTTTGGGGGGATTCTCAGCTCTCTTTTGACTGTTTCAGGTACCAGGCATAATTGCAGAGCACATACATACATGCACACAAAATATCCATACACATAAAATACAAATAAATCTTTAAAAAATATCAAGCCTCCTTACATCTATATGTAATATTCACAAAGACCAAAACATTTTGTTAGAACTTATCCAACAATGAATAATCAAAGGAAAAAATGATAAGTTTCTCCAACAAGAAATGCCTATAGTTCAAGCATACAGAATTATGATGCTGGAGCTTCCTACTGACCTTGAGTTATATAATGAGATCATGTGACAAGAAAGAAAAAAATATCTAAAACCAAAGTATCAGTAAAACATTATTTTTATGTTTATTGATAAAAAAACCCAATAATATTTTTTAAAATTTCATTAAAAAGACTACATACATTATATAAAAAATTTAGCTACTGCAAATCTTTTCAAATTTTAATTTGTTGAATATCTCTCAAATTAGAATCATCCACATATGACCACTTTTATGTAGCTAATTGATTTGCAAGAAATACAAATCTCTGTACCTGCAAGTTTCTCAGTCCCCTCTGGTCAGATAAATCTGTCCCACAAGTGGTCCCACATTTGCTTATAAAATAATTACACAGTGGAAGGCCATACCTTGTTGGAGGAGGGGATGAGGGTGGGTTGGAGGGGGAGGCTAAAGGGGTGGGAGGAAGGAAGAGAGGGGTATCTGTGGTTGGTAAGTAAAATCAATAAAAAATCATTAATAAAAATAATTACACAGAGGCTTATATTAGTTACAAACTGTATGGCCTATGGCTCTGGCTTATATCAGTTAGCACTTTCAACTTAATTCAGTCCATTCCTCTTAATCTATATCTTGTCACATGGCTTCATGGCTTACCTGTACTTTCACATTGTCCTTCTTTGGTGGCTGGATCACATTTCCCCAGACTCTGCCCTTTTTCTTGCTCTATCTCTCTTTGATTTCCTGCCTGGCTGTAAGCTTTTTTGCCATAGACCAAAACAGCTTTATTTATTAACCAATGGGATCAACATATATTCACAGCATACAGAAAGATATCCCATAGCAAATCTCTATAGATTTACATTGAGAAAAACAGAGCTACTTCCATTGACTCTAATCGTCAGTATTACATAAAGGATAAGCAGAACTCTGTGGCGAAATAAAGACATGTAACATGATAGCAAACATTTAATAGTTTCACTAGCTTTCAAATATCTGTTTAATTTTCTTATTGCTACATTATTTCCTCAGTCTAGGAATAAATAGGGTAACTCTATATTTGAATTTTTCTCTGTATTAACAGAATCATAGATTATTAAATCAATTTTGAGGTAGCAAATAAAAACATTTTGAAAATATTTTAAAATAAACTGATTTCAGTGGTATATGCCTACAGTGTCCTCACTTGGGAGACAAAACCAAAGGACCATAAATTTAAGGTCATCTTCGTCTATACAGTGTTGAGATTACAAAGGTCCTTACATTCACAGAAAGCACTAGGGAAATCATGAATGCTAAACATGTAAGATTATCTCTTCAACAAGAAAGATGTATAACCTGTTTTTCCACCTAGTAGGCTGGGAATGGAGGTGGTTAACAGCCTGGTGATTTATGCTATCTGTAGGGCCATGCTATATCATTCTCACACAAGGAGGACCAGAGGTGGCTAATAGTTCAGGTGACCTTTGCATTATCTGTATGGCAAGGAGATTTCCAAGCTCCCACAATCAGGACTGGAGATATTTAATAGTCTATGTGACCTCTGTGTTATCTATATGGCCAGAGGTTCCCCCAAGTTCCCATAGCCAGGACCAGAAGTCGTTAATAGCCCAAATGACCTCTATGCTATCTGCATAACCCAGAACACAACAAATCATTCACTAGCTCCTTAATGTAATACAGGTAGCCTATATCTAGTCCTCATCTTCATTTAAAAAGTGGCATGTATACACTGAGAACTGTTTCGATGTAATTATGCCTCTTTGCACACAGGAGACTGTATTACACTGGGAAACTTTTCTAAATTGTACTGCACTTAAATGTCTGCAGTAACTGCCCAGTGTCAGACTCTAGAAGCTTAAACCAACACTGACTAACTAAGTTGTGTTGAACCAGATTTCCTTCTTGCCTCACACAGATCTTTACTCTGCTGGCCTTTGTTTTTGTAGAGACTCTCACAACACAGTGTCCCTACCTCAAAAAATCATAATGAAATAAACTACACTCATCCAGATATCAACTGAGTGATAGTTCTGCTAAATATACTTAAATATTTTCATGTCACCTTCAATTAAAGAACTATCTACTATCTGCTGTTCTGAGTATTTGAATGAAACTTATCCTCTTCCTTAAGATCATGGAATATTATATTATACATATATTATATATATTATATAGAATACATCATTTGGAAAAGGCTGAACATGAAAATTCATTGTAATAATTCCTTCTTTCTGCTCAGTGAGATAGTAAGGTCAAAAGTGAGGATTGAAATTGTTCTGACCACTTCATTGTGTAGGTAAAATGCCTTTCCCCTATTTTCAACTGCTTTTTTCTTTTTTATCTAAAGTGATTATAGTTATTTTAGTAGCTATTCCCTACTGTTTTATCTGAGTGCCTCATAGTTACACTCTAAGGATATTCCTGGGTGGTAACAATTTTGACTGACTCATCTTTAGGTTTTTATATCACAGGCTATGCATAATGTCATATACTTGTACAAATACATAAACAATGACATAAGAGCTCAATGTTTCTCAAATGCAAGTAGTGAAAAATTAAGATACATAATATAGTTTTGGTAGTTACTATTGCAAAATGATTTTTAATTTGAAAATTTTGAAATCTTAAATGCAGTAAAGCTAAGAAAAATAAAATTGATTATTGTAGTTATTAACATATTTAACAGCTCAGGAAAGCAACACATACAAAAAAAGCATTCTTAACAGTTAAACACTCTTATTTATGTTTTAAATTCTTCTTATAGGAAGCCAATGATAGAACAGAACTAAATTGATAAATGAGAATTAAATGAACAATTTCTGTTCTTTACTCTGCTATTAATTATGTACATAACAGTTGGATAATATGTAAGCTTTTCTTGATTTCCAATTAATCTTTAATTAATCTTTAAAGAGGAGATCTTGTTTAAAGAATTTCTGATTCTTTAGAAAATTAAAATTATTTTTTATTAAATTTGCCAGATTTTTGAAAATTTATTATGATCACAGGTAGATGTAAGTGCCAGTTGCAGGCCAGGAGTGGTCACACACACCTTTAATCTCATTGCTAGGGAGGCAGAAGGAATTGTATCTTTATGACTTTGAGGACAGCTTGAGTTAAACAATGAGACTTTATCTCAAAAACAAACAAATAACAGCAACAAACATATCTTAATAGCAGATACCCTATGTGATAAATATTGCCTTACAAAAATAATAAGTTATTTTACTATAAAGTATATAAATTAAGAGAAAATATTATTTCTGGGAACTCAATGAACAATTTGACATAATTTGATTTTTAAAATATGAGATCCAACTATACTAAACAAATCTTATTGAAAATGTTATATCTTTAGTATCAGATATTGAAGAATTAGTCTACCATCTTATAAGTATAATAGACATGACATACGCTATATTTATATTTAAATGTAAAAATTTGCATAATATAAATGCTTGAAGAAATGTTTCTGGCACTTTAGTAAGACAGAATGAATAACTACAATGTTGATCGAGTGATCAGTCATCAATCTTTCAAAATCAATAACTGTAAAATTAAAACTCTTTCCCTCACACAAACTCAGTTCATTTTATGAAAAAGTGGTAAATTCAGTCCTAAAAAATTTTTAAAACTACAATATTGGCACCAATAACTAAAAATAAACTAAGTAAATTAACTTAAATCAATTTCTCTATAATAATTTATTTTGGTTTAGTGTTGTGGTAGTATTTCACACTTGCATGTTTGGATAAAGTCTAGCTATTAACAATTTTTTTAATCTTTTCAATAAGATTGCTTTGAATCACTTGCCAACTTCCATTTTGCACTACATCTCCCTCTCTTTCCTACATAGTGAAAAACTGCTATGAAGTCATGAAAACATATTCTTGGCTCTTACAAACTTCAGGTAGAGACACTTTATGTTAGGTCACTGCCCATACATAATCCTAAACACATTGGCCCCTGAAGAAACTGTCTGGAGACTAAATTGCCAGCCTTAGTGACACATGTAAAATAGTTCATAGTCAGCTGGCCAAGAAGAGCTTAGGTCGACTACCTTTGATTGAGTATGGAAGAACTCCAGTTGGCATTTATACCAAATGAGCAACAGGAGTTCATTTTCTCTTGGTCAGAGGGAAAAATATGAGAAAATGGAAAGCAATGTTTTAAACATCAGTTGTATGGATGTCTGTGTGTATGGAATTTTTGTTTGCCCTGCACCTAAAGAAATAATGCCATTGGTTGCCTGCATAAAATGCTCACATAGAAAATTTTCAAAAAAATTCTATACTTAATTTTTACTTGATCTCAGATAAAATATTGTCACTTCCTCATATTAAAATTACTGAGTACACTAATATTAAAGAAACAAGAAGAATTACTCCAGGTGACCAGATTCACAAATAGAAGCTTCTTCAATGAACCTTATAGACGTGTTTCCCGGTGCTCTTAGTTAGAACACTTTATTTCATAGTGCATTTTTTAAATGTTTCACAAGTGGACTCTATAATACTCTATAAGAAAAGTGTGTGCCTATATCTCCTTTAGTAATTATTAATGTATAAAAATATCAAGATATTATTTTCTTTAAGCAAAAAGATGCTATTCTTATGCTTTTTTATATCTCTTATACTCCTTCACGATTTTCTTTAGGGTAAACCTGAGTACAAATCACTTTGGTTATTCCAGTGTCAGAAATAGTTTTCAATGTATAGTACATACTTCATAAATGAAAAAATGATAAATTAATATATTTAAGTTCATATGAAGTAAGAAGATTGTATAAATAAGGAAGATGTATTTCAATACCATGATTAGCTACTCTTGAAGATGCTGCTTTTTATCTATTAACTTAATATGGAAATATTTTAAATGAATTATTGATACTTCTAATTAGTTACTTTTCTTTATGTTATGGTTAAGAAATTAAAGTCTATAAATCATTTTAAAAATTAATCTTCATCATGGTCAGCTTAAGTCATAGGAATGACTGAACTTCATAGGTAGTCTAAAACTTATCTTCACAAATACATTCAATGTATGATCAAGAAATCATTTTTGTAGATTTCTGATCAAGATAAGTTGTGAGTTTTCATGCCAGTATTTTTTTGTTTTGTATCTATAGGCTAAGATTAGCCTACTCATAATCAGAACATGACATTTTATCATTTTCATTTTTCAGTACAGTGCAGTTCAAATCATCTCCCATTTGCTGAGGAGAACATAAATGTCTGTGCAGAATAAGCTGCCGATTACTTTATCACTGAACAGACCATGAAAGAAGACTCAATTGCTGATGAGTAGATTATGGATATTTCCTTTTATTCCTCAATTTTTTGTATGGGAAAGGAAGCACCCATTTTTATTTAAAGTTTAAATATCAATACATTTTTAAATTACTAGGCCACTTTACTTTGATATTACTTTCATAAAAAATACAGAAGTGTTTTCTCATGTGAAAAATACAGAATTGTTTCTCATATGAAAAGTTTCTATTGATTTTTCAAGAAACTTAAATAATTTTTGTTCCAAAAATTATTTTGAATAATTATCTTCAGTATCTAAGTAGAAAAAATACATTCAACAAGTTTATAGTAACAGGCAGAAATTATTAATATCAGTTCATTTCAAATTTAATGCTTCTGACTACTCCTTGAGTTGAATTTGATGTACAAAATTTTAAATTTTAAAATAGCCATTACTCATTAATCTATGAATATTATTAAGAGTGACCTATATAGTACAGTGTTTGTTCATATACAATTAGAAAGAGATCTTACAGCACATTTGATAGATCAAAATTCATAAAGTTTTTACTTTCATGGAAATTTCAATATATTTCAAAATGCATTTTAACTTTTGAAATATATTTTTAATGAATATTTAATGTATTATTTGTGATAGCAAACACAATTCAGATGACATTTCTTTGGCAGTGACAAAAAATGTATGTATAAACTCCAATTTGAATTGCATTAATTTGACTTCTATCCATACAGTCATCCAATTATCTACATGTAAATAATGTCACTGAACCTGTTCTTTTTCTCTTTTCAGACATCTATATTGTGCTAAGCACTCTACTAGGCACTACAGGTTCAAAGATGAAAATTAATCATGTTCTTTTAGAATCTTATTTCTTTGCCTTTGAGATGTAGGAATAAATAAAACAAAGTCTATATGCCACAGAAGTGAGAGCTCAGAAAAGGAGTCCAAGAGTGGTCCTCTGAAAGTGGCTCTTGAGAGGTAAGCAGGAAACTTGTAAATCTAGAGGCGAGAGTGTAGTAAAATGCAAAGGACAAGAAATGATTAATGCCTCAGTCAAATATACTTGAGGGAAGAAATTAAAAGGACAATGCAAATTGTCTTCTAGTCATACCAGAGACTGATTTTATTAGGGAACTATGAAGCTTCAGAGACAAGAGACTTTAAATTTGATGTTCCAGTTTTTAACATAAAATACTAAATCTCCTTAAGATTATGGTAATTGTTGGTTTGTTTGTTTTAAACAAGGTGTCACTTACAGTGTAGCCCTGGCTGGCCTGATACTCTATATTTTGGCAGACCTCAAACCTATGGCAATTATACCACTACTTGTGCCTCATGTGTTGGCAGGAAATGAATTGAATGTTGTTTCAATCAATATGTAACTTAGAAGAAACAGTACATTCTCAAAGAGTTAATGAAAGCTAGTTTATTATCGTTTAGCTCAGTAGAAAATTACTACCAACCTAGTTAAAAAGCCTATTGAAAGGTCCTACTGTGGAGGATGTATCTGAAGTAGGGTAAGCAGGGACTTCCTTGATCTGTTTTATGTTCCCCAAACTAATGCTACTCATTTTGGTATTTTTTCTAACAAAACTTTTATAGTGGTTTGCTGCCAAGGAAAATATTACTACACCTTAGTGAACGCCCGTGAATGCTTAAAACAAACATTTCTTTTTTTCTTTTTTTTTAATTTTGTTTTGTTTTCAGTATATCTTGATGGTATTTCCCCCTCCTTTGAC
>LZPO01034856.1:333696-344958 GCA_001675575.1 Neotoma lepida
AGATGGATGGGGTGTGGGGGAGGTGGGGTGAGAATGAAAAGGATAGATGGCTTGGGTGTGGGGGAGAGGGTAGGTGAGAGGAGAAAGGTAGGTGGCTGGGAGACAGGGGTGGTGAGAGTAAGGGGAAGATGGATGGGGTGTGGGGAGGTGGGGTGAGAATGAGAAGTATTATAGCTCTAACCAGTTCATCTGCTTGTTAGTAGCTTCAAGGTAAGGTACACTTTCTTTCCCTAAATTTTTGTTCACAATAATATCAAGGAAAACCCAAGATAATTGACGATTAATAAACATTAGCCATCTAAACCAGCCACATACTATACAAACAGGGTTCAACATAAACAATACCTCACGATTATTAGGTTCACCTAATAATTTTTCAAATATGTGATCGAGGAAAAGGAATGTGAACTCGTCCATTANTTTTTTTTAATTTAACCATTTAAATTCTAGCAATGTACGGTATGACATTACCAAGATGGTGAGCAACTGAGACCAGTAAATTTTCAGTTAGCCATATGAACATGAGATAAAAATCAATATACCACAGTGCCCATTCTTGCCAAGCTATATAATAATTTGATTGGTAGGTAATTTAAGCCAATGTATTTTTAAATGCTGATTGTTTTTAGCTTACTGTGCACTAATGGGGATATAATATTATTCTAAACTTGAGGAACATATGCACATAGTCCCCTGTGACACAGGGATGTTAAAAACAGCACTAGCAGCAAGAAAAGAGATAGAGATAAATCAGTGAATTTCCAGGGAAAATCTTATTGTAGAATAGTGTGGATTTTCTTGACACAATGAAAATGAATCAAGGTTTTCCAGATTGTTTTAATATCAGGAAGAAGCTGTGGAATATATGCACATAATCACCTGTGACACAGAGATATTAAGAACAGCACTAGCTTCAAGAAAAAGAGATAGACAGAATTCAGTGAATTTGCAGAAATATCTTGCTGTAGAATATCGTGGATTTTCTTAACACAATGAAAATGAATTAAAGTTTTCAATATTGTTTTAATGTCATAAAGAAGCCGTGGAATGTTGAATTATAGTGTCTGGAAACGGGATAAAATTGAGGAAGAGCTTTAGACTTCAGAAAATTGGCAGGCAGTAAATCTTCCGTATTGAACTCAGTTACAACATGTGCATTATTGAACATAATGGAGCAGTGACTGACAGAGATGTACAATGGCAGGAAGTGATGTAGCTAGCCTGAAAGAACCAACAGGAAAACTGTACAGAAAGGGAAATAGACATGGAAATATAGGAAGTAAGACACTCTCCTTTTTTGAAGTGGCGTTGGTGTAAGGTGAAGCTGGCTGGTGTTCCTAATTCCTCTGATGTCTGTCAGACTTTCACCTCTGTCTCTGCCTCTGTGTTTTATTTAACAAGACAATTTAGAAAATCAATTTTACATTTGGCATTCCAAAGTATTGAAAATTCATTAAAAAGTCATTGATAGCCTTTTAACCTGGAGGGCCTAACCACAGTCTGAGCTGGAGCTTAAGCGGCTGGACCTGGGCTGTGGCTGAATGTGACCTAATCTGGGTTGCATGCTGCTGCACCTGCTAAAGGTCAGTTTTAGAACCACATGGCAGGAGTCTCTTTGGCTTTCCTTAGCTCCTGGTTGGTGGTGTGGGCTCTCTCTCTCACTTTCTCTCTCTGGATTTCCATCTCAGAACTGCCTCCACACTATGTAGCTGCTTCGAAATTCCCTTGGATTTCTACTGTTCTACGCAGTCCACAGATTTTGTAAGCCAATTAATATATCTTAAAAGGAGAAACTAGTTAAAAGAGAATTTTTTATCCCATATTAAAAAAAATTGGAAATATTTTTACAGTGGTAGGAAATTGGTCTCTGTTTGATAACACATTATGCAGGCTAATACAACTAAACGAGAGAATAATTAACCTTCATGGAATAGACATAATGTCAATTATGAATATTATTTGTTTAATCATTTTTATTTTAGCATTAAGAAGGTTGGTCAATTTGAGTGCCAAGATTAAAGCTTTAAAAAACCTGTAAAAAGGAATTATAGAGAAATTCAAACCCAGACAAAAGAATTTAAAGGTGAACCTAGTTCAGGATTGACTTTAGAAAAACCTGTTAAAATGACTTATAGAGAAATTCAGACTCAGCCAAAATTTAAAGATGAACCTAGATCAGGATTGCATTATGTGGTTACAGACAAACTCAGGCTATGAGACAGCAGACATTGATCTACCCTGTAACCTTACAGCAACTGCCAAATGATCATGTTCAAGCTAATTGGGCTCCAATGTAAATTCTAGATTAAAGGAGATTTACAGAAGCTATAGTATCATATGGCATGCATTCTCCATTTGTAAAGCGATGTTAAATTCATGGTCAACTTGTAATAGAATTATCCCTCAAGATTGGTAAAAAATTAGCTGCTGCAGTACTAGAACGCAATCCAAATTTACTATGGAAAATGTGGTATAAACAGGATGCTAAAACTGTAGAACAGAAAGTAGGACTAGAGGTATAGAAATTTCCCAGGATCAGCTTGTTGGAGAAGGTGAATACGGAGATATAAACAAACAATGTTTATATGATGACCAAACCCTAATTCTATGCTGCATGGCAGCTATGAATCTATGGGACAGAATTGAGAAAGCAGGAAAGAAAATTGAATCATTTACTAAAGTTATACAGGGCCCCAAAGAATCCTTCACGGATTTCCTACAAAGGCTGTCTTTAGCAGTAAATAGAACGATATCCAATTCAGAAGCTAGACAGATAATAATTGAATCCTTGGCTTTTGAGGATGTGAATGTAGCATGCAAAAGAATAGTCAAGCCATTAAAGGCATGATCTGCATCCTGGAGGATTGGATCAAGGACATAATTAATATTGAGTCCCATGACCATGATAATATGTGCATAGGAGAAGACATATCAAGAGCTTTGAGGAAAAACAATAATGTCAGATGTTTTAACTGTGGTAAACCAGGACATCTGAAAAGGGAGTGTAAACAGGGCATTTCTAGAAACAATGTTTCTTCAAGGAATACTGGCAACAGAATGCCCCTCCCTTCTGGGTTATAACAAAGGTGTGGTAAAGGGAAACACTGGACCAATGAATGTAAATCAACAAGGGATAGACAAGGTAATCCTCTGCCTTTGGGAAACTCCCTGAAAGGCCTCTCACAGGCCCCCACAGCAAATTCAGTTCAGATTTTTCCTGCCATTGTAGAAGAAACCCCTTCTCTGAACAATGAAATAACCAAATGCCTATTGCAAAAAAAACAGATTGCTTGGGGTGATAAAACAGCTATAGCAGAAAGAACAGGAAAATCAGGAGAAACTACAAAGTAATTTTTTTTGCAAACTTCTATAAATGAACAAAGATGGAAATTAAAACTATGAATAAATGACTTCTTCTTGGATGGTCTAGTGAACACTGGTGTGGATGTTACTATACTTGCACCAGAATTTTGGCATCCAAATTGGCCTCTTCAAGAGGTAAATGTTCAGTTATTAGGGATTGGAACATTATCTCACGTGAAACAGAGTGCAAGATGGCTCAAATGTATAGGACCAGAAGGACAGAGAGGAAAAATAAAGCCATATGTGGCTAATATATCTATCAATTTATGGGGTCATGATCTAATATAACAATGGAATACCCAGATTAATATTCCTCCAACGTCAGAAACAAATCATAATCTAATACCTGCTTCTGAGAGAAATATTAGGAGATATTACTATAAAGAACAATCACCGGCCATCCAGATTGTACAAGAACAGGGCACAACAACTGCTGATCTTTCAAAAATACCAACAGCTCTACCTTTAAAATAGTTGACAGACAAGCATTTATGGATTCAGCAATGGCCTTTGACAATAGAGAAATTGCAGGTTTTAGAAGAGCTGGTACAAGAGCAGTTAAATGCTCAACACATTGAAGAATCTACCAGCCCTTGGAACGCTCCTGTATTTGTTGTTAAAAAGAAATTTGGTAAATGAAAATGGTAACAGACCTAAAAGCAATTAACAAGTTAATTCAGCCAATGAGCCCTCTACAGTCTGGAATTCCTTTGCCTACTTTGTAAGGATGGCCTCTTATAGTTACTGATTTAAAAGACTGTTTTTTCTCTATACCCTTACAAGAAAAAGACAAAGAAAGATTTGTCTTCACGGTGCCTACTTATAATAATTCTCAAGCGGTTAAGAGATATCAATGGAAGGTTCTCTCATAGGGAATGTTAAATAGGCCAACCTTGTGCCAATAGTTTGTATGACAGCCACTGGAAGTAATATGTAAACAATTTCTTAAATCTATAATTTATCATTAGATGGATGATATTTTACTAGCTGATTCAAATAGAGATAACTTAGAATGTTTGAAGAAGTAAAGAAAATTTTGCCTTGTGAGGGATTACAAATTCCTCCTGAAAAGATACAAAGAGGAGACTCTATTAATTATTTAGGATATAAAATAGGTCTACAAAAAGTTAGACCCTAAAAGGTGCAAATTAAGAGAGATAGATTGCAGACTCTTAATGACTTTCAAAGATTATTCAAAAATATTTCCCATCTATGAACTGTTGTTGGGATAAAAAATGATGAACTGAGTAATTTGTTTAAAACCTTAGAAGGTGAGAAGGAGTTAAACAGTCCAAGAAAATTAACAGCTGAACCTGAGAGAGAATTGGCCTTGGTGGAAAAGAAAGTACAGGAAGGACATGTGGATTGAATGGATCCAAAGCTTGATTGCATTTTGGTTATTTTACCCTCTAAGCACTCTCCTACAGGAATTTTAATGCAGAGGGTAGATATTATATTGGAATGGATATTTCTGTCAAATAAACAGAGTAAAAAATTAAAAACCTATGTGGAAAAGATCTCTGACTTGATTTTAAAAGGAAAATTGAGACTTCGTCAATTAGCAAGAATAGACCCAGCAGAAATTGTCATGCCTTTAACTAAGGGAAGACATAGACAAATTATGGGCAGAAAGTCAATCTTGGCAAAGAGCTTGTAGTAATTTTTTGGGAAAGAATAACAGAAAATATCCCAAAATTGGTAGAATTGAACTCATAAAGACAGCTGATTGGATTTTGCCTTGCATTATATGGGAAGCACCCATATGTAGAGCTCATACATTTAATACAGATGCAAACAAACAAGGAAAGGCAGAAAAGTTAAGTAAAGTGGTTCAAAGTCCTTATAATTCAGTTCAAAAATCAGAATTGTATGCTATTCTGCTGGTATTAACAGATTTTTTTGGAACCTCTCAACATAGTTACTGACTCTCAGTATGCTGAAAGAGTGGTATTACATATTGAGACTGCAGAATTGATCCTGGAGGAGTCAGAATTAACTTTGTTATTTATTCAGTTACAAGATATAATCAGGAATAGGAAGCATCCCTTATATGTAACTCACATCCAATCTCATACGGGTCTGTCAGGCCCTCTAGCACAAGGCAATGATTAGATTGATAAACTATTGTTAGGAAATGTGCTGGAGGCCTCAGAATTGCATAAAAAATATCATGTCAATAGTAAAGGTTTAAAAAAGGATTTTTCAATAACCTGGCAACAAGCCAAGGAAATTGTAAGGAAATGTCCTACTTGCTCTTTTTACAACCAGACTCCATTACCAGCAGGATGTAACCCAAAGGGTACTCAGAGGAATGAAATCTGGCAGATGGATGTGTTTCACTTTGCAGAATTTGGAAAATTGAAATATGTACACCACACTATTGATACTTATTCAGGATTTCAATGGGCAACTGCTTTGAGTTCTGAGAAAGCTGATTCGGTAAGCACACATTTGCTAGCAGTTATGGCCATGATGGGTATACCTTTACAAATTAAAACTAACAATGCTCCAGCATATGTCTCTGCTAAAATGAAACAGTGTTTTGCTTATTACAATATAAAGCATATTACAGGCATACCACATAATCCTACAGACCAAGCAGTCATAGAAAGATCAAATTGAACTCTAAAGGATACGCTAAATAAACAGAAAGGAGTAACAAAACCCCCCAGAAATAGATTACTTAATACTTTATTAACTTTGAATTTTCTCAATGCTAATGAGAAAGGAACAGCAGCTGCAGAGAGGCATTGGATAATAGAAAAAAAACTACAGAGTTAAATCAGCCTATATACTTTAAGGATGTACTACCTCAGAATGGAAACCAGGATATGTGTTACATTGGGGACGAGTTTTACTTTTGTCTCTACAGGAGAAGAAATGGATACCATCAAAATTGATAAAAGTTAGATTTGAACAAGAGAGATCTCTTAATTAGAAGAGGTGATAGTTCCTTAACCAGCATGATCATCCAATTTAAAATTAACTAATGCTTTTTATTTAATCAGATATAACTTGCCAAAAAGGAACCTCTACAAAGTTAGGCTTGGGGAAGTGTTTTTTCTTTTTGTCTTTCGGGAAAATGAAGGCTAAGGAGTCTGAAGAACACTGGAAAAATGAGACATCTGAAGAAAAAAGAACAAATCATCCAGAATAAATGTCCAAAGAAAAAGAGTAAATTGGCCAATTGATATATCTTATATATCTTATTTCATAAGTCTTCCTAAATGTTTGTTTTTGCTCTTCTCTACAGACACTTAACACAAATGGTCTTTTTGTAGTCCCATTCATTTGAAAATAAAAGCTGGCTTTGGAGTTGGAGAATGGCTCTCTCCTTCTCTAAACCCAAGCATGTTTGTTAAAAGAAAAATACAAAATCCCTGTGTCATGTCAGAAGAGCTATCTGATATAGGACAGAAGAAAATCAAAAAATCAAGGGCCTATTCTATTGCTACTAATTTCAACTCTTTGGTTCTATTTTGATTCTTTAAAGTCTTCTCAAGGTATGAATTTTATATCAAAATATAATATATATATATATTTTACACTGTTGTCATGATATTAATGGTCATATAGAGTACTAATTAATTCTAGAAAAAAGGCTTCAGTTAGCTGACTATACATGTTTTTGCGTTTGAGTCTCTATCCGTTTTCTGCAGGGAATCATTACCAGGCTTGATAGGAAATCTGAAGGCTCCAGAAAGATGATGGGGCCCCACAACAACAATTCCACGTGGACGATACTATTACCACTAAGCTGACAAATATCACCCAAAGATCAGCTTTGCACTATAAACTGCTCAGGACAATCTCAAAATGGCTAGCTGACATGATCCAGTCTCACAGATTTTGCGAGCAGGGACTTGAATTAAACCCTCAACTTTTGTGTTATGCTGAGACTAGATAACCAATGATACAGCTACCACTGCAGACTTGACAATTAATCCAAAAATTTTCTTTTCAGCATCCCCTAAAGTTATCAAACAGCAGGAACCAATACTAAGAACACTACGCCCACATTCCCAATAGGTGAGGCAGGTGGTAGTGGTTTTTCAATGGATTTTGGGTTTGGGATAATTTTCATTGTTTAGGATGGTTAATTACAAGTTGTTATTGTTAATGGTCAAAAAAAGGCTAAACAAAGAGTTTAGATTTAAGGTTCTCGTTTGAAAAAAGGAGGATATAGATAAGAGGTAGGTTATTCAACTATTAGCATATAGAGAAATGAGAGTTAGTAATTAGTCATTACAATCAAACTTGTAGTCATATTAGGTGTTTTCAAGGTTAAGTAGAGATATATTTTAGATAGACAGGCCATCTTCAACCCCTTCAGAGATCTGCAGAATATGGCACTTAAAATGTTTTAATAACTTAGATTTTTTTCTTTTTTTATGACTATGTTGGCTCTTGGCAGCACCAATTTATTTCAGAGAAGATATGGGCATTGAAGAGACTGCACATGGACTTAACTTTCATGTGGCAAAAGTTAGCCATTGGGCAAGAAAGTGCCCTTTCATTGACTGCGGACAGTATGCTCTTCAAAATTGACAAGCAAGACACAAAACAAAGGACTACCGATCCTTGTCAAGACAAGTGTGGTTGCAGCTTTGGCAACAGGTGTCCTCTGAGGCCAAGACAATATTTCACCATCACAGAAGTCGCTTTGCAACCTGAAAAAGGTACAGTGCCTCTTCCTTCAAAGGCAGCTTGCACTGATGGCTACTGGTGTGCTGTATAACAGTAGCTGGAACAATTACACTTGGAGGAGTAACTAGGCTGATGGAGTCTGACCTCTCAATGATAGACTGGCATGTAACAAAGGAGATGAAGCCACCAACAAGCCGAGAAGAATGGGAAGCCGAATTCCAAAAACACCAGCAATTTCCAGGATTTAAAACCCTGAATCATGACAGGACACTGGTGGAAATCAAGTTTATCTGGTACATAGAATACTTTCATCAAATATAGGATAGAGCTATAGACCTTGAGTACATTCTGCTTCACAAGTGAATCTGTCACATATACTAAGCCTGTAGGCTGAAGATCATGCTCCAACATTGAAAAAAAAGAAAAACATAAGGTGATTGTCCAGGCAGCTAGCTGTTTCTATCAACTCAGATTTTTTGGAAGTTGTTTGCATTTCCTGTTTTACTAGGTAATATTATTTCCTGCTCAGGTTTCTGAGGGGGTTGAACATTAGATAGTTAAGATATCATAATAGTTTTTTGTTCGTAACATAAGTTAGGATAGAAAGTGAATTAGGTACATTTAGAACTCACCAAAACTGGATAGATAATGGAGTAATTTCTCTGAATTTTTCAAATGTTAATGGACTAGACATTGTTAATGTAATTATTACTTGTATATAATGTATATAGTTATTGTACTTATTGTATATAGTTTTTTATATTAGTTATAACTTTTTTTAAAATTTTTAAAAAAATTTTATTAGACAAACACGGGAAATGTGGTGGTATTTTATCTATGTTCCCCAATAGAATTTATCTGAGGATCAGAGGAACAAGGTCAGCCACTAGCCTTGCAAAATTAGCACATGCCCTTAATCCTATCACTTAGCATGCAGAGTCTGTCTGGATCTCTGTGAGTTCCATGTCACACTAGGAACAGTCAATCATGGAGACACACGCCTTTAATCCCAGCATCAACCATAGAATTCTGGAGGTCCATACAGACAGGCAGGAAGTGACAGAGATTGGCGATAGATAGGAGGAAGTGATGTAGCTAGGCTGAAAGAGCCAATGGGAAAGCAGAACAGAAAGGGATATAGATGTGGAGGTATAGGAAGTCAGACACACTCTCCTTTTTGGAAGCAGCAGTGGTGGTGTAAGGTGAGGCTGGTAGCTGTTCCTAATTCCTCTGATGTCTGTCAGACTTTCACCCTTATCATTATCACTGCCTTCGAGTTTTATTTAACAAGACCATTTAGAAAATCCGTCTTATTCATATGCAAATTTTTTCATGAAGATAAGTTTTTATTCCTTGGGACGAATGCCTAGGAGTGTCATTGCTGTATTGTATGGCTGTTACATGTTTAGTTTTATAATAAACTTTCAAGCTCTTTCCTAGAATGACTATAGCTTTTACATTCTCATTAAAAAATGTGTGGATTATCCTGATTTTCTACAGCTTAACTCTTCTATAGTGTTAAAATACTTCATTTAACTTATTCTGATAATTGTACAGGGATATTTCATTGTGGTCTTCATCTACATTTCCCTGATGGCTCATGAAGTGGAAATACCTTTTCACATGCTTATTTATTCTGTGTTCATCTTCTTTTATGAATTATTTGTTTCTGACTTTTACCAGTTTTCCAATCAGATTGCATGGATGTTTGAATGAGAAAAGACCCCTGTATGCTCATTTCTTTGAGTACTTGGTCCTAGTTTGCTGGTACTCTTTGAGGTAGGTTGTAGTATTTTTGTGAGGTGGAATCTTACTGCAGCAAAAAATGTCCCTGTGGGCAGACATTAAGAGTTTATGCTCGTGCCCTGCTTAAAATTCACATTTTGTTTCATGTTTGCAATCTAAGATATGATCCCTCAGCTTTCTGCTCCTGCCATCATGTCTCACTCCACTCCTGCCAGGATATACTTTTAGCCCTCTGGATCCATATGTCAAAATATTCTATTTCTTCCTTAAGTTCCCTTTGATCACAGTGTCTTATTAAAGCAATAGAAAAGTAAATAATACAGATTGCCTCCCCAATTGTGTGGTTGTTTTTTGTTCCATTAACAATTTAATTTTGTGAGCTTTTCTGATGTTATTTTATCTGCTTATAGTGTTTGGTATCTGTTGAGTTTCACATTCGTCTTACCTGATGCTACCTGTCATGTCCAAACATTCACTTGGTAGAAGAAAAATGTGGCACGTGTAGGTTTGGGGAGAAGAATTTCCAGCCTACATTGTAGAAAAGTTTTTAGTACCCTGGGAACATGTTTGGGGGTTTCCTCTATTGAACCGAAACTGCTTTTAATTGTGGCTTGCTTAGGAAAGGAGGATCTCCTTTGCTAGTATTACATGTTGTCTTAATTATTCTATTGCTGTGAAGAGACCATGATCAAAACAACTTAAAGGAGAAAGCATTTTATTGGGACTTGCTTACAGTTTCAGAGGATCAATGCATTATCATCATGGTAGGAGTGTGCTAGCAGGCAAGCATGATGCTGAAGTCATAGCTGAGAGCTTTACATATTGATCTATAGGCAGCAGGAAGAGAAAGAAGGGGTGGCAAGAGACAGAGAGAGAGACAGGTAGAGAGACACATAGAGATTTGGCCCTATAGGGACTTTTGAAACCTCAAAACCCTCTCCCAGTAACACACCTCCTCCAACAAGGCCTCGCCTAGTCCGAAAAGACCAGACCTCCTAATTCTTCCCAAACAGTTCCACACCCAGTTGGGTGGTGGCACATGCCTTTAATCCCAGCACTAGGGTGTAGTGGATAGCTATTTTGGCTTTTGGCTATGGGACGGCCCCTTTAGGACAACAGGTAACCATGACACCTGCCTAAGACCTCCCTCTAGGGCATGGTTCACTGAGAGCCCCTTAAAAATTTGGGATGCCTACGTGACCTGGCTGCTCCTGCCACTTCTGGGTCGCTCCAAGTCTCGGAAGACGGACTGAAGACCGAGCTAGATTTCTCCACTGGATCGCGTTGCTTTCCTATACATTCCTGTACTCGCTCCCTCCCCCTCTTTCTGTATGCTGTTTCTAAAATAAAGCTATCTTGTTAAAATATAAATAATTGGTCTGGCCATCTAATTAACATAATACTAGGGAGGAAAAAGAAAGCAGATCTCCATGAGTCTAGGCTGGTTGGTCTACAGAGCGAGTTCCAGGATAGGCTCCAATGCTACACATAGAAATCCTCTCTCAA
>LZPO01034856.1:367753-386358 GCA_001675575.1 Neotoma lepida
TGAGTTCATTTAGTGTTGATCATATGTGTTTAGGGCCGAGATCTTGGAATTAGGTAACCTATTATGATGTCTGATCCTGGAGAAGATTTATTCTCCTTTTCTTAGCAATCATTTGTTTCCTGTAGTTCTTCATCTAAGGATGGAGCCTTGTGAGATTTCTTTCATTTGTGCTGACAGGTCAATTGGTGCTATCATTGTGCAAAAGGTGTTTAGGTGACAATATTTTTGAGATTTCATGGGTATAGCTCCCTGTCATATGGTAGAAAAGATTATATCATAGCAAATGTCCTGATCTTGTCCTCTAGCTCTTATAATTTTTCTGCCTCCTTCTGTGATGTTCAGTGAGCCTTAAGTGAGTTCATCCATAATAAAATTTGGTCTGAATATCATATTTTGTTTGATAACTTTGTTTTTCTATGTCATTCAAATATGTCCACTGAATGCCTATACCCTCACTTGAAAATTATAAGTCCTTAATAACTGGTTTGTAAAACCTTTCTTAAATGTGCATAACTATGATTAGTTGGTATATGAGAGAATAATTATAAAGGAGCCACATCTTATACCAAAAACAATATGAAAAATTACATAACAATTAGTACTCAAATATATGTGAAACATAGCAAAATATCAAATATAAGAGTATAGGAGTGAAGAAAACATAGCTTTGAGGTAACAGGATTTACATAAAGATGTAAAGTACAGGTTTTGGGCTGATGAATATCTTAATTTATATCTGGTAAATGATAGTGAGAACTATGAAATATAAATCATGCATGATGTTATGTGTTATAAAAACTGCTTGGCTTATTTTCTGAGAAAGATAAGAAACCATTTAGAGCTTTTGAGCATAGTAATGAAATTACTTTGAATATATGGATTATTTGAGGTTAGCCCAAACTTAATTGTTCTGCCTCAGCTTTCAGTGCTGGGATTTTAGGTGTGAACCACGATACCCAGCTTAATTTATATTTCTCTAACAATATTCCAGCTTCTGAAATAAAGCATTTTGGCTATTTTGTGAGACCATTAAACTAGATATGGCATATGAACCAGAAGCAATTTCCATCCATGGTACTGGTTGCAAAAACAAAAGTACTTAGCAGTGATTAAAAAAAGAAGAAAGAAAAATAGAGATCCATATACCAAAAACATCCAATGCTATTTGCTGCCTTGCCCACATCCCCTTGTCATTTATCATTTTTGTACATATCAGCCCAATTTCAAAAGGTCAGCAGCAATGTATCTTTATTTATTTTTAGCATTGTCTCTGGACACTAAATTGCAATATGTTCTTACACAGAGAAAACAGAGACTTCTAAGAATTTAATGTTACTCTCCCAAGAGGAACTGTCAAACCATCATAAATGTTGATAGATTAATATCTGAACTTTGTTCAAATTCTTTTGTGGGACAAAAATAAGATATGTGTTTTTCAAAGCATCTCATAGTGTTCTAGTGGGATTAAGCACCTCATGCATTCCTAAGGGTGGGAGGATTACCTTGATTATATTAGTTGAGATGGGAATACTCGCCCACTGTTAATGGACCATACTTTGGCCGATATCTTGGACTATGATGTATGTAGAGAAAGTGAGTTAAACAGCATCGTGCATACATTGTTCTCTACTTTCTGATTATGCATGCCACATAAGGAGCTGCTTTAATCTCGGGCTGCTTTGATTTCCTATCATGATGGACTGTGTCTTGAACTGTGAACCAACATAAAAACTTCTTTAGGCTGCTTTTTTTCAGAGCATTTTATTATAGCAACAGAACAGTAACTAAAACAGCGATAGACCTAAAGCAGTGATTAGAATCTGTGTTAAACATCACTACTAAGTCAGGTAAGATGAAGACAGAGTGGGGTTATCGAATTTAATATCAAAATCTTTGGAGTTCTTAGAAAGTCTAGTGGAGGGAAATGTAATTGAAATGAGTTGAAGAAAATGAAATAAATAGGAAACCAGATAGCATTTTTTAATTGTTTCCTGTAAGCAGAATGATTAGAGAGATATTACTACCTACAAATCCAAAATCAAAGAAGGTCAATTTCATTTGTTTATTTTATTAGATTATATTGGGCGTTATAAGTGTTTGTCTGATAATAGAAATGATCTATTACAATCCAAGCAAATATTTCTTAGGTTGTTTCCATATTCCCAAATAATCCATGTACTATCTTGTAGTTAGCGAGAGAATACTCTTCTGATATGAATTTTTGTAGGTCCATTTATATCATCTCCTTCTTTTTTAAAGGTTAGTTGACTAACAATTTAATTATATCTATGAACTCAATTTTCCATGTAGCATAAATGCAAGATATCATTTGGCAGAGATCTGTTTCATTTGATGTATTCCTATTCTTCATTCAAACTAAATTTACTGTCTCCTAAATTCCTTGTATTTTGATCTCATTACACTATCTACTTATTAGTAACTTATCTAATTTCTGCAACAAAATAGTCCACAAAAGCAGCTTAAGGAAAGATATGTGTATTTTGGTACACAATTTGAGAGTACAGTCTGTCCTGTGGGAAAATCAGGGTGGTGGCAGGAACTTGAAGCCGCTTGTCACAAGGTATCCGTAATAGAGAGAGATGCATGCTGGTATTGAGCTTGCTGTCTCCTTGTTCCTCAGTCTAGGTCTCCATTCCACAGAATAGTGCTGCCTACAGCTAAAAGGGGACTTCTATCCCTTAGAGCCATAGCCTGAGGTTTGTTTCCTAAGTTAAACCTAGATCCTCTCCATTTGACAGTCAAAAAAAAAATCATTTCATACAGTTCCAAAATCTCACCTTCGAAGTAAAATGCTATTATCTAAATAAACTCAAGATAAAACCTCCCTTAAGTAGATTTGTTTCAAATTTCAAAATATCACCACTTAATTTATGTATAAGGGTAGAAACAAAGTATCTGGAACTAAAAATTCTCCATTTAAAAAGATACTAAATGAAAGAGGCAAGTTATTTTTCCCTCCTACTTTCAGCACACAATGCTAGAACAAGTACTAGCAAATGGTTATAGCAGATTATAGAGTTCAAGCAGGGAGGAAATAGAAGGTGAGAAATCACAGGCCCAAACACTTTGGAAACAAGAAAATTTTGGATGTTTTTCAGACTATAATCCACGGTCTGGGCACCATTCCCTTGGTCCTTTTATTTAACTCCCTGGGGTCTTGGAGTCACTGGTGTGTTCATTATTTTCTCTGAGCTCTTGATTTTATCCTTTGAGTCAGCCCTCCTTTTTGATGAAATGGAACATGTTTTTGTATCTGAGTGGTTTTATGAATCTTCTCGCAGCCAGTAAAATATTCACCCTCACAGCTTTTGTTGCTGTTGTTCATATTCCTTCTTTTTGACTTGCTTTTAAAATGTTGTCTCATTTTTTAATATATTGTATCAAATGTAAGGTAAATGCTGTAAACACACACCATTGAGGAAGTGACAAGAAAAATGTACATATTCCATTCTGATGTCAAACACCTGCTCCCAACCCCAAATCCCTGTCCCTCTTTCTCTGATGTTCTATTCTTCCCTTAGTGATTCCTTCTTCACTGATTTCAAATCTTCTTTTTTAAAACCATCTCTTGGCCTATTTCTTGTTTCTGGTTATCTTGACAGTTAATATTTATAAATTCACTGCAGAAACTTGTGGGCCCACCTCAAATAACAGTGGGTTCCACTCTAGTGGTCTGTCTTTTTCAGATAATTTCAAATTATTTTTAGCTTCTGCTCAGATGAATGCAGAATCTTAGGATTTCTAGAGATGCTTGCCTTTGATTGAGAAAATCTGAGTCATCACTGAATACCTTCAAAAATCTTGTGTGTAACTGAATATTTTGATCTTTTAAGATGCTTTACGTTTTGAATTTTGTAGAGGTACACACTCTACTTTCCTCTACACACCTTTCTCTTAGCCCATTCTTGCTACTTGAAAATGTGCTGAAACCCTAGTGCAGACCCACCAATGGGAAGACGCATGGTCACATCATGGATGGGACAGTTGGACTCATCTTACCCCACCCCCAGTGCCTCAATCCAGTAAAACCATATTTTCCCATAGAATGGAACCACCAGTGACTGGTCTTGCTATATGGGACCTCTGCTTACATCCTTTCTCTTTAGCTCTCACCTATAGTAAAATAAAATTCGTTTCTGAAGTTCACCTTTCTACTGTCAAGTATATAGTAGTAGAAAACAACCAACTTTTGGATGTTAATATTCTGTGTTATTTAGCTATTACTGTAACAAATAAGTTTTAATCAACTTCTAAAGAGAAATGATTTATTTTGGCTCCCAATCTCAGGTACTTCAGTCTATGAAAATTTGGTCTATTGATACAATCACGACACACAATGACAGAGAATGTGGGAGAACAAAACTGAGAATGAAGGAGTTAAAGAAAAAATGACTAACATATTGATAATTTTTTAAAAGACATAATTCCAAAAACTCAAAGATCTTGCACTAGCTCTCACCTCTTGAAAGTTTTATATTCTGCCCATAGTAGTGCCTGATGAGACAAGCCATTAATTCATTTTACTTTGAGGAACATTCAAAATCAACCAATGAGAATTCTCTGAGTGGTTTAAAATTATGCTATTCATTCAATTCTAATATTAGAGTGAAGGGAAAATCTCACAATATGACACACAAAAGACTTCATGATTCTTGCTTTTGTCAACCTTACTAGCTTTGTATCATATCACATTCAACATTTAGCTCTTATTCTAGAGTCACATAGAGATTATGTCTTGTTTTCAAAATTACTATGCATAATTGTTCCTCAGAATGTTTACAACTAACTTTCTTTATTCCTGAAATACCTTTACCCGTACTTTTTATGATTATGGTCATAGTTGAGACAATAACTAAAACAGAACTTACATTCTAAAGATTTTCCTGACTCTTCCCAGCCTTAAGTTTTCTGTCATTTTAATGCAAGTTTTTAAAACTGTAATGGTATGTCAGCTCCTCATAGTTGGGGATATTAATCGACGTATCTATATGAAACTCACTAAAACACCTTTTTAGTAAACTATTTTATTCAGTTATTTTTCAGAAATAGTATGATGCCAATGAAAATCACTAAATAGCATTTGAGAAGATTTAAAATTTTTAAAAGGAAATAAAATACAAGGCAAGCTTTCTTTTAAGGAAAACTCACTGACAATATGGAGTGAAGGCTAAAATAATTGAAAGAAGGAAAATTCATCCTGGATTTGAGTGGCTACATATGAAATTAGCTTAAAACTCAATATTATCTTTAGGCAAATTTGTAACATGAGAAAATGTTTACAGTTTTTCAAAATAGTGTGCACTATGCAATTTCTTGAGTAAAATCAGAAATGTCGTATTTGTTATTTTTTGAAAACTTTAGTATTTTTATTTTGTGTCTGAGAGTGTTTTGCTTCATGTATGTATGCATTGTACCATGCTTATGCCTAGTGGCTATGATGGCTAGAAGCAGACACCAGATCCTCAGGAATTGGGGTTACAAATGGTTGTGAGCTGCCTTGTTGGTGCTGGAAACCAAACTCAGGTCTTCTGCAAGAACAGCAAGTGTTCTTAACTGCAGAGCTCTCCATTTCCTTATTTGTTAATTTAAATCTATGAAGAAAAACAAGTATTGAACACTGTGACATACAGTATATTGTTTTAGCTTTCAGAAACTGAAAGAATAATTACTTAAGAATGTTGCTGGTTTGCTGGTACTCTTTGCCCTTGTGTGAGCAAAGTTCACAAGAGTTACACCCTATCATTACATTGGATTAGCTAGAATATAAGGTTTGTTGTCTGGTTTCTGAAACAATAAGTTTACTATGTGGAATGTACTACAATTATCATTTGTTAAGAGGAATATATGCTATTTATAAGCAATTCTATGTACTGCAATAATATATATGTAAGTTCTTAAGAGAGAATTAAATGCATTTGATTTCTTCCACCATCTTAAAGATCAAAGTGACTAAATACTGATCCTTGTTGGTTTTATTAATTGTAAAAGTTTAACTGGCAATTAAAAACCATCTAACTTCTCATTATCAGTTCAAGTGTTGGGAGATATACAAATGGCCTTCATACTTGTGGAAATATGATTTAAAAAATGGGGATTTTAAGGTCTAGGATAATAGAGTTAGGAGACAATCCAGTAGAACTCATGGGCCAATTTTCTTTTTCTTGCTGACATTACCATCACTTCCATTACACTGTGAGCCTCTGTGATAGATTTCTATGTATAAAAACTCTTACCATATATTAATAAAGTGATAAATCCACGGGAGTCTGTTTAAGAAGTATTAGGGAAATTTATTAAGATAAATTGAGGAAATACACTTATGAATACAGAATGGATTAGACAGCTGAAGTCGTCCTCTGATCTAACTGGGAGTGAATCCACCTCGCAGGCAGAAGCAGGGAGAAGTGGCATGTGACCCTTTTCCCACTCCTTTCAGGAGGTCATGTACAATGGCAGGAAGCACCACCTCTTTCAGTCCCTATAGCCCAAGGTCATGGGCAGAGCACATACTACTACATCCCCCCTTTTTGTCTAAATATAAAGGTTCTAAGTCCCATGGATTTATCACTTTATCTGGTGCTCAATATGGTAGCAAGAATTTCCACCTAAAACCTGAGAAAGCTTTAAAAAAGGGTTCTAAAATAGGGTCAAGAGAGGCTTCCTAGTTGTGTCTCTCAGGCAAGCTGTAATACAAAGATGCTTCAGCATGTGGGCTAGACCTACAGTATGGCAGCTTCCTGCCACAGTATACAGAGGTGTTTCCAAGCCATGAAGCACACTGCATGGTGGATTTAGCTTTTGCTAGTACAAAAAAAAGAAGAAAAAAAAAAAAGAAAAAGAAAGAAGGAAAAAGGTTTCTGGGCTACACACTGCTGGATGGAGGCATAGACCCACTGCTTCCCAGACTTGGCAGTGAGCATGGATCCTAGAGCTGGAAGTAAACCTCTGCCATGTTGGGAAGTTGAGGGGGCCAGAGTCAACAGCCAAAGACACCCTGCAGCTTAACAGTTTAAAATCTCTCCTGGTCTGAGAAGGATTATAGATTCATAATGAGAGAGACTCAGATGGAATAAAACTCTAAACAGTTTACAGTGTGTATAAAAATGTATGTAGGCTTAGAAGGAGGAAAAGGAGTACATGCAGTTATACAAAGAAATATATAGTTTTAAAAAATAAAATCTTTAAACAGACAGTAAAAGAAATACAAAAGTTAATCCAAGTAAGGATGAAAATTACACAAAGAATCTGGATAATGCATATTATTATATTGTCTTTGAGATTTTTAATTGGAAACATTTGATTGTAAAGGCTACTCAGTTAAACTAATATGTATATTTTAAAGGTATCTTGACTTCAAAATTCATGTCTAAGGATACATTGCTTTGGAAAAGAGGTTCTGCTTTTGTTTCCACAGAAGATGAGAACCTGTGGATTGCTTCCAGGCTAATATGGTTTGATAAGCCAAGACACCCTGAAAGGTCAATACAACCTCACAAACTACTACAGACAAGACTAACTATAATTCTTAATTTTCTCAGGATCCCCATAAGACTGCCAGCACCCCCAACCAGCAGGAAGTAGTATGAGAAGCTACACTGAAATTCCCCAAATATTGTTTATAAATGTTTATTTTCATTTAAAGGTGGTTGATTATAAATGCAATTTCTTTCTAAAGATGAAAAGGGGATATTATAGATATG
Organism: Neotoma lepida; assembly: GCA_001675575.1. Lineage (NCBI taxonomy): Eukaryota > Metazoa > Chordata > Mammalia > Rodentia > Cricetidae > Neotoma > Neotoma lepida. The sequence continues at coordinate 375,475 of LZPO01034856.1, forward strand.
ATAGGATGAAAGAGTAGATTATTGAATCTACTTTTAAAGAGCAACAACTTGTTTATAATGTTTTACATTGCTATGGATTTTATTTTATTGATACAAATGTAAAGTTAATACTGTATATGTTTCTACTCTTGTTTAAGGTATTATGTTTATGCAACTCATTTAAAATTGTAATGTATTATTAAGAAATACAGATTAATAATTAGTCATCTATGCTAATGAAACTTGTAGTCATGTTAGTTAAGTTTTCTAGGTGTACATAGATATATTTCAGCTAGGTAAGTAATCTTCAAACACTTCAATGTCTTACAGAATATGTCATTTAAAATGTTTTAAAAGCTTAGACATTTCTGGACAGTGAGACACGTCTGCTCCTGGCAGCACTGATTTACTTCAAAGAGGAAGATGGGCATCGAAGACACTCCATATGGAGTTTATCTTCTTCTTGGCAAAACTGGCCATTTGGGCAAGAAACTGTTCTTTCCTGGACTGCTTGGCAATATGTTGTATAGACTGGACATGCAGGACCCATGGAAAAAGTGACCACTAAATTTTGCCTAAATAGGGTGAGATGGTCCTTCAGATTCCTGCCTCACAGAGGAGACTGCCAGACATTCTGCAGGACATGGAGAAGAGACTGATGAACTTTGCCAATAGGCGAGACAATCCTTCAAATTTCGTGCTTCACTGAAAGCTATGCTAGAGACTCTAGGCCTATAGGCTGAAGTTACAGAGGAACTTTGGATGACTGTCCAGGCAGCCAGATGTCTCTGTCATTTCTAGTATTATGAAAGTTGTTTGCAATGCATTTCCTTTTTATTTAGGTACTATTGTATCCTTCTGGGGTCTTTGATGTAGTTGAAGACTAGTTAGTTATAACTATAATTTTCCTTGGTTACGATAAAAAATAAATTAGATATGAAACTTTAGACTCGCAAATACATCATAGATAATAGAATATTTTCTTTAATTTTGCCAAATACAAATAGGCTAGATAATATAACTATAATTCTTGCTTGATAACTGTTCTATTATATGTAATTTTACTATGTTAAAGTTAAAACCTTCCTTTTTGATTAGACAGAAACAGAGAAGTATTGTGAATGTCTTTCTGTATACTGTGAATATGTGTTGCTCTGACTGGTTGGTAAATAAAGCTGTTTGGCCAGTGGTGAGGCAGAATAAGGTTAGGGGGGGACATTTGAATTGAAGAGATGGGATTAGAAAGGAGAGTGAGAGGAGATGCTAGCCTGCCATCCAAAGAGCAACAAGATGCAAGAAGATTGGTAATGCCACAGCCATGTGGCAACACATAGATTAATAAAAATGAATTGANTTAAGTTATAAGAGCTAGCTAGCAAGAAGTCTGACCCATAGGCCATACAGTATGTAAGTAATATAAGCCTCTGTGTGTTTACTTGGGGCCAAGCTTCTGTGAGAAGCAGATGGGAGAGATTTGTCCTGACTGTGGGGCCAGGCAGGACTGAAGAAACTTCTGGCTACATATTTTTTACTGACTGACCTTTTCTGAATTTCAATAAAATTACAGGCATAGGCACAATCTGTTTGCTCACCAATTTTGTCCATCTCATATATGTGTGTGTTTGTGTGTGTGTGTGTGTGTGTGTGTGTGTGTGTGTGTGTGTATTCTTTCCATGGCTAAAAGGAATTTTTCTTCTTATAATATCTAGGAATCACATTTTTTTTTTACAATTGCAATTACACAAACATGCTATAACCATGTGACCAAAAACATGGTATACTCATGTGAGTTAAATTTCCTGGAAAGAATAACTCTTTAAGTTTTTAAGTTGAACCTTCTGCAAAGCAGAATAAATGAATAGAATTTTAGTGATTATGGAGAGGAAGGTTGTCACTGCTCCCAAATATGATTATAATTTTCCTTGTGCTATCTTTAGGTCCCTTAATGGCCATTTCTTGCCCATATCTGTGTCTGACCTAACATCCCTCTGACCATCAGGTAAAACCCTTTGGAACGTGTTAATTTAATGGATAACTAGCTTCCCCCAATGAAAAGACTAAGAATGTTGTGAGCATATGTGAGATTTCTCTACTTTTCTATAAACCTGCTAATTGATGTTTTCATCACTGAATTTAAAAAGTATCTTGCTTTATGATTTTCTTGTTTCTGTTGCTATAAAACTTCTTCAAGCTGTTACTACATTGGAACTTGAAATTTGGGGTAACATGAATTTGTATTCCTAAGTTGTGATCACTCATATTTGACTTTAGAATAAACTATTATCCCCTTTGACATGAGAGTTCTGTTTCTTGTGTCATATTTATATAATGTTAACATGTGATTCATAGTTATTATTTCAGTAATCGTATTATTTCCGAGTAAAGTTTATATTTTCATTATATTTGATATCTTTTCCAGCTGATTTTACAGCACAATGCCTGAGACTCTAAGTAGGAAAGAATGTTTTATCCATATTTCCCATTTATAGATGAGTTAACTAAAGCTAAGAAAGATTAAGTAATTTGAAAACCTTGTATCTTCTTCATTTTTTCATGCCTCAGTAGAAGAAATAAATCCTGGACACGTGCTCTGCCTTCTTAACTGCATGCTTCCCTTTAGAGTGAACAGGGGTGTTTTCTGTGGCATAATTTTCAGATGAAAAACACCAACAAATTTGAAAATAGATTATGTTGTAGTTCCAAAATGATAATCAATCTGAATATTTCCTTATGTTTTAAGCTTATAGTCATATCAAAACTCTCTACATTCATTTTTAACTCTACTTTCATTTAATCTATATATATATGATTTTGTGTGTGGCTATATACATTCTAGTAACAACAAATGAGAGAAAAATTTAAGATAATTTTGTTTCTGAGACTGAATTAATCTTAAAATGATTATCTCCATTTGTATATCTAATTTTTATTCACTGATATATATATTAATCATCTCCTAGACAATTTTTAAACAGTGAGTATGCTGTAGTAAATGGAGTTATTTTTATCTTTAACTTCATGGATGCTATATGGGTTTAAAGGGAAAACATCAAAATTAGTACAATGCTCAGCAAAGCTCTCCTAAATAAAGGACTTTAACACTTAGATAAAATCCACATAGGAGGCTAATATTTCTGGGGACAGAAAAAAAATCATTCCAATAGAAACATTCACATAGCCCCAAGATAGTACTTAAAAATGCCCTACAGTGTCTGTCATTGCGTGCAGTGGTACCATATTGATGATGCTACTCTGGGTGTGCAGAGAAGTCTGGCACTCAATTAATTTCTATCAAGACTTCAATGAGCAGTTCACTAGAGTCAATTCCTTTCTTTTATTAGCTCAATTGAAAAAGGCTTCTTTGACAGGTTCCTAGAAGTATTAGCTTGAAATATATCTGCAGTTCATAAGAGTTTCAATCTTCATTATGGACCTAAACTATAGTAGAGAAGTGCCATTTATGTGGCTGCTACCATCACATATTTCAACAAAAAAGAAAACTCTAGAACAGCAATGAACAGCAAAATACAGAAAACAAAGTCAAATAAATAATTTTTTAATAAAACAGAGTCCCGGTTAAAATCTAGATCTATCAAAAATCCTCATGTTTGTTGTTGTTTGTTTGTTTATGTTTTTGAGAGAAGATATTGTGGCCTGGAACTCAATATGTAGGTCAGGCTAGGCTCAAGCTCACAGAGATAGAACTATTTCTGCCTCCTGAGTGTTGGGATAAAAGTGTGTGCCACCATGCCTGGCAAACTCTCATTTTCCCCCTAATTTGCTAAAGAGAAATAGAAGATATTGAAAAAAATCAACAGGAACTATATTTTCCTGGTAAGGGAATTTAAGTTCAAATTCAGCAATTTTCCCAAAGGAAAAAGTCATAGGTTATAAAAAAGATGAGAACATGAGTTTGTTTGCTTCAGGTTCTTGTGCCTTTCCATTAAAAGTCATTTATTTTCACTATGAGTCACAATTCAAACTACTTCTGGAGCATCATGTCTGCTGTTACATCACCCTCACACACCATGATGTTAATGGACTAACCTAAAACTGTCACCAAGCCCCAATTAAATGCTTCATTTCATAAAAATTGCCTTGGTCACAGTGTCTCTTCACAGCAATAGAAGAGTGACAGAGACAGAAGTTAGTACCAGGTTTGGGGTATTTGCAAATAGGAGTAACATTAATCTCATAATCAAGTACGGAAAAGATCTTGTCCACGTTCCACTTGAAGATATAGGCATATTGGACAAATTCTTTTACTATTGATTTTTCAGTACTTTATTTAATTTTTCTAAAACATCAGTGAGTCTGATCATTGCTGCCCATGTGTTTATATGCTGGTTAGTTTTTGCCAAGTGGACACAAACTCGAGTCACCTAGTGTGGGGATTTGAACAATAATAGCCCCATATGCTCATATATTTGAATGTTTACCCACCAGGGAGTTGAAGTTTTGGAAATGATTAGAAGGGTCAGGTGATGTGGCCTTGTTGGAGGAAGTGAATCAATGGGGGTTGGCTTTCAGGTTTCAAAAGACCATGCCAGATGAAGACCCTATTTCTCTGTCTACAGATCAGGATGTATCTCTTAGTTACTGCTCTAGCACATGCCTGCATGACACTATGCTCCCTGTCATAATTACAATGGACTAAACCTCTGAAACCATAAACAAGACAGCAATTAAATGCTTTCTTTCATAAGAGTTTCCTTGGTCATGGTTTCTCTTCAGAGCAATAGAACAGTGACTAAGACAGAAGTTGGTGCCAGGTTTAGGGTATTTCTATGACAGGCCTGACCATACAGTTTATTTATTTATTTATTTATTTATTTATTTATTTATTTATTTTTGAGAAATGTGGAAGATTTGGGGACTTTGGACTAGAAAAGCAGTTGGACATCCTAGTAGGAATGTAGAAGACAGTACTATGGACAATTTGAACTGTGGGGCCCAAGTTCAAGTTTCACAGAGGGAAAACAAAAACATCAGTAAGTTGCCTAGAGACTGTTCTTATGGTATTTGGCAAAGAACGTGGATGCTTTTTGTCCTTGTCCTAAAAATCTGCCCAAGTCTAAATGTAAGCATTTTCGTTTAGTGGCTTTTGCGGAGGAAATAGCAACACAGTCTAATATTGACTAAGTCAGATCTACAGTGTAAAGAAACAAATGGAGTAAAGAAAAATGCAAAATATACTTTGAGTAGAAAAGGAGAACCAGGAGATGTAATGGAGCTAAGTGCAATGTTCAAGGAGATAAAAGGGGAATAAAAGGCTAAGACCTAATACTAAATAGAATAAAGGGAGTTGCGACCTTAGGGCAAGACACCACCCAGTAGCTAAGCTTTCAACTTGTGAAAAGGAATTAAAGAAAAGCATAAGCAGTGGAAGGAAATACCAACAACAGCAATCTGCTGTAAATGAAATTGAAAAAGTGTGCAAGCTCCAGCTCCTGCAAGCAAAATTAGGCAGCTTCAGATGCATGGTTCTGGCTTTGTCAAGTGACATTAAAAGAAAGGGTTATGGACGCTCCCCTTGTGGCCATGGATAGCTGTTGAGGTCAGGTATGTGTCAGGGGTGTTGTTGCATGGAAGCCCAGTGAATCCATTGTGTGTAGTTATAAAGGTGAAGCCTGGACATTCTTGGAGACCATGCAAGATGTTGAAGTTGCCGGAGCCATACATGCCAAGAAAAGCTGAACACAGGATGTGAAAAACAGACCAATGGAGAGAACTGTGTTGCATTCAAGAAACAGAAAAGAGTTCGAGATTTGAAGAGTATTTTCACATCAGACTTGGACATGCAGAAGTTGAATTTTGCCTTGTTAGATTTTAGTCTTGTTTTGTTCCAGCATTTCCTTACTATGCTCTGATGGGAATGTCTTTCTAAAAATGTCTTGCTCTGATTGGTTGATAAATAAAACTGTTTGGCCAATGGTGAGGCAGAATAAGGTTAGGCGGGACATTCGAACTAGGGGGAGAGAAGCAGAAAGGGGGGAGGACACGCCATTCGCCATTCTGCCATCCAGAAAACAACATGTAACGGCACACAGGTAAAGCCATGTGGAACACGTGGCAACATAGATTTATAAAATGGGTTAATGGATTAATTTAAGATGTAAGAGCTAGCTAGCAAGAAGCCTGCCAGGGCCATAGTTTAAAAATGATATAAGCCTCTGTGTGTTTATTTGGGTCTAAGCAGCCGTGGGAGCTGGGCGAACCGGGACCGGACTGGACAAACTTTCGCCTACAATGCTCCCTCTCCTCTCCTTAGGAATGGTAATGTATATTCTGTGCCATTATATGTTGGAAGTGGGTGATCTGATTTTTCATTTTGATTTTACATGATATTATTTTTTCATAACGTTCCATGTTCATAGACAAAACAATGAAAAAGATATAAATAAAGTACTAAGCAAAAATGAAGTTGTAAGGTGAATAAGAGGACAGGAAAGGAAAAAGTGTGGGTACATTTTTAGAACTGCATTATTTTTTCCTTACCAAGATGGTATATTATTAGTATATTTCATTCTAAGTGAGAGGATTTTTTTTTTATTTTTGCTTTTCTTTTCAGTTTTTTTTCTCCCTTCCAATTATTATTTTTTATCATTAATCTTTACATTCGGATTTCATAATTTCTATCTCTAGTCCATAGATTCTTACACTGTGAGATGTAATCCCCATATGATGGGCAAATAAATGAATGCTGGGGTTGTGAAAACTTTGGCAATAAGAAAAAAATTCTAAATGTGCAGCACCATTAATTAATTCAAAATCAAATGCATAAAGATTCCAAGGTATTTGGGGCAGTGCTCACTTCTGTGGCATTATGCAAACTCACTTTAATCTTCACTTGGAACATTCAGCATATGGACTTTGCCTGTCGATAGTTAGGCAACAAAATGCGAGTGAGCACTACATGAAGGACCTCATCTGAGATCTTATATTATTCCACACTATGAAAGGGACAAATTAGCATATATTTCCATTGTTTTCTGTTAGAGTTACTTTATTTTAAGAATTGATGTATGAGTTGGTCATAAAGTTAGTTCAATAAATTTTGGCTAAGGATTAGTATAGAATTTCCAGCAATTTCTGAAATGCCTCTAATCATACTTTTTCTAGTTTTTACTATGTATTTATGTGAAATAGCATTCTCAGGGTGAAGCATTGTAGAATCAAAATTTTAACAAATTCTGAAAAATATTGAAGATGCTCTATATCCTGCAGTATGAAATATTCAGCCCAAACTTAATTATTCGGGTAAAAATAAGCAAGTATATCCATTTCATTATTATGCAGCTTTATAGTAAATATGCTAAAGAACTGTATTTAAATAAATTCCTTAATGACTGATTTTCAATAAATGTTTGACTTGTATTCCAATTTTATATACCTATACAAATAGTGTAACATAAATTTTTCTCACGTAAAAATCAGTCCTGAGTGTACAGAGTTTAAGAAACAATGTCATATTGTATAGTCATACTATATTATTATTACTTGTAAATAATTTAAGTATTTGAACTTATTTAGTTGAATTCAAATACAGGATGTTTATATTGAGGTGACATACACATAACCATAGGCTAAACAGGCATCCTAAAAAGGAAACTATTATTTTTTTCTTGATACACCGTAACTTTTTATAATAATAAAAATAAATCATAATAAAAGACTTATTAGTAACATTATTTGACCTCAGCATCACAATACTTGATTTATTTTAAAAAATAATTTTAATGAATTATAACTTTCATAGTTTAACAAATGCCATATAAGTAGTAAATATTTTGAAAGTGTTAAATAAGAAGTGATTCAATCTTCCTTCAAAGCACTTTGCAGGTGACAAAAATACTTTTAATTTGTTTTCATATTCTATTATGCTTTTTTTAGTTTGTTTAAATTTTATTATTTAACTGGAGTTGCTGTGTTTTATTTAAATAATTATTCATGATTTTAGTTATTATATTTATATATAATATAATTATAGTTATTACTATATATGCTCAATAAATATATGTGGAGAAATTTTTGTACTGTATATATATATATATGTTCTAAATATATGAAATAGAACATATATATCAATATATCATGGAAATGCCAAGTGAGTATAGAGAGTATAGGTTAGGATGTCATATTCCTATTTTATTTACATTTATAGCTATTGTTAAATTTCTATCAAATTAATACTTCTATTTATCAATAATTATGATATAATTATATTAAATTTATTTTGGTTATAACCAATGTATTTATTGTCATATTTGATTCTTCATAATTCCATTATAAAGAACTTTGATTCCTTATCACTGAAAATGCTCTTCAGCATCAATAAAAGATGTACATACTTCTTCTCCAAGATGGAACCAGAAACACAAAAGGAAAATCCTGCCTCCCCTAACCAAAGTGAAAGCTTTGAAAGCCAAGAAAGTCAAGCTAAAAGGTGACTAAAACCAAAAAAGAAGATGCTTTATTGTCCAGTTTCCTTCTCCTCATGCCCATGCAGTTCTGAATGCAGCCTAAGGAGCCTTACAAGCAACAAGCTTAATCGCCATGTCATAACTAAGTTCTCACTGACTACTGAGTCAATAATGAAGTGTATTTGTGTTAATTGTGGATGTCAAAGCCAACAAGGAGCAGATCAAGCAGGCTGTGAAAAAATTATGCCATAATCTCATTTCTCTGGTATTATTATATTCCTTCTCAGCTCTTTGATGGGGTTGAAAACTAATAATTACAATTACAATCTTCTCATATCTTAGCTAGAACATATCAAGTACTAGATTCAAGTTCTTCAGCATAGGAATAATCTCTGTAACATGCTATTTACCTATGTTTATCTCTGGATTTTATTATGTGTCTCTTGTTTGATGTTGTTCTTGTTGGTTATAGTTCTATTTTGTTTCAGTCAATACCCTTTATTTCTCCTGAACAATACTTAATAATTATTCCTATCTTATATAGTTTTGCGTTAGGTTAGAATTTTCTTATTTAGACAAAAGTGGAAGATGTAGTGGGTAGCTGTTCCACCTATGACCTTGAGGTACCTGCCCCTGGGGCATGGCTGCTGGAGACCCTTAAGACCTAAGATGTACATACAGGGCTCTCTTTTCACCTCCTTATGGTATCAGATGCTGAGATCTTAGACCAGACAAATCAGCATGGGACATAGCTCAGCTTTCCCAGACCATAGGATAAATCTCCCATGGTAGTATGTTATCTTCCAAATAAATTCATTTGCTCATTAAATAGACTCCATGAGTTTCTCCGATTAGCATTAATGTGACCAAAGCCAATAATCTGTTCAAGGCAGAGAGAGAAGGCCTGTGTTTCACTGGACCCTGACTGTGATAATTCAGATATTACTAAGGAAGTCAATAATATATATGTATATATTTATATATATATATATATATATATATAGTCCAAGGTACCAGAAAATACTATATAAACTGTCAAAGGAGGGAAGCAATAATAGCCCCAGACAGCTGCATATGAGAAATGGGGAAGAGAGGAGGTTGCAGTAAGAGTACATGAGAGGTATTGGAGAAAAGAAAGAGAAGGAGCAAAGTAATACAGTTCTATTTTAATTAAAAATGTATTTAAAATTAAACAGAAAGGACAACTGCAAAAAGGTAACTAAAAATTAGGCTCATCTAAACTGGATTAGTCCCAGTCCTAGCAGCTGAAAGTTTCTGATAGCTCCACAGCTGGGGAGAGATTTTTGTGTCCAGATTTCCTCTCCATTCTAAGATTTGGTCTTGTATATCTTGTTACACGGAAGTGAGTTTATATGTGTCATTGACAAGGTGTGTGCAGAAGACACTGTTTTCTTATAGTTATCCACCACCTCTGGCTCTTACATTCTTTCCACCTCTTCTTCCATAATGATCTCTGAGACTTGGTACAGGGATGCTTCTTCTATAGGTTCCCTTTAGGGGTGAGCATTGTGCATTCTCTTATTCTCTAGACCTTGGCAGTTGTGGGTCACTGTGTTAATAACCATGTACTGCATATAGAAGCTTTTCACATGAAGGTTAAGAGATGGATTTTCTATGTGTGAAATTACAAGTCATTTGGAGTTAAGTTCCATGTTTGCTTAGCAACATAATAGTAGTAAGTCATCCCCTAGGACCTAAGACCTATCTAACCATAGGTTCTTAGCCCAATAATGATGCAGGGAATGGGTTTCATCTTTTTAGAGATTGGCTTAAATACAATTAAAAAGTGGTTTGTTAATCCTGTGATATTCATGTCCCTATTACAAAAGTGGGCATGTCTTACCAGACAAGTCATTATTGTAGCTCACAGGGTTCAGAGCAATGTATGATTGATGATTAGTTTTCTCATTCCCTAGCCTCCATAGTATGTTCCATGACTATGAAAGCTATCTAGTAGGGATGAAGCCTCCAGGTCTGATTTTGTCATGCTCTCCAATGTGTGGAGTCTTCAAAAATCAAGACTTACTCTCAAGTTCTGTATGGTAACAAAGAGCAATGGTAATACCATGTAATACATGTAAAGTTCAAGTGTCTATAGGACCTTACTGACAACAACTCCAATTAAGATAATTACTGAATGTAGATATTTTTATCCATTTGTTGGTTTAAATGTAACACAAAATTAAATGTGCATTTATATTGGTATATTTATCAATTAAAATGCAACATTTTCTCACTACATATAAATTAAATCTCTAAGTACTTTCTTTGAAATTCTTATTTCTACTATTCCTCTGTCTTTCCAATTTCTTCACTCTTAAATTCTCCTAGTCATGTACTCATTTTTTGGCTTCATTCCAAACTCTATGAAATAATCTTTTTGACTTTTCCTTTCTCTCTCTCTCTCTCTCTCTCTGTGTGTGTGTGTGTGTGTGTGTGTGTGTGTGTGTGTGTGTGTGTT
>LZPO01034856.1:386371-422274 GCA_001675575.1 Neotoma lepida
CATGTAAAGACATGAGGTCAACTTGAGTTGTTATCCCCAGAAGTATTGCATCTTGTTTATGAGACAGGTACTCTTATTAGCCTGAAGCCTGCCAGTTAAACTAGTTTGCATTTTATAAGTATGCACCACCATACACATACTTTTTACATAGGTTCTGGGGTTTGAAATCAGGGCCTCATGCTTTCACAGAAAGCACTATATCAACAAAGCTAATCTCATCATCCCCCTGTCTTTTAATACCCTTTCTCCTCCTTGTTTCACTGTCTTCATCTTTCTTTTTTTCCTTCTTTCCTCCCTCCCTCCTCTCTCTCTCTCTCTCTCTCTCTCTCTCTGGGCATGAGTGTCTTTCTTTCTTTCCTGTCTCTCCGTCTTCCTGAGTCAATTATCTGAAGCACCTATCCATGGATTAAAAATAAAACCCTCTGGCTTTTTAAAGAGACTTTTAGTAAGAACATTCATATTAGCACACTTAAGCACTAACCATCCTACAGTAGTCTAGTTTCCTAATGTCTCAGGAATTTCTTTTAGGAAATCCAATCAAATGCAAACAGAAAAAAAAGCATCTCATCAATTAAAGTACATGTACATGAGCAGATAGAGAAAACAAACAAACAAGCAAAAAACAAAAGTGGTTATCATTTAAAGGACTTGTTCAGACAGAAGCAATAAATGCATTTTATAATTACAAAAACATAGTCTAAGTAACTTTTATGGAGGAAAAGGGTGGTCAATTGAACAAATAAAACAGCATATCCTAACTGTATTTGAATTTAGGAAAGTAAAATGAATTAATATAATATTGCTAATGCTATATGAATATCATAAATATATTTGTTCAACTACTAACTTCAGGCAAATCATATATATCCCATATTTTCCCAAAGTAATTTTTTTTTCATTTTGTACAAGGATCTTCTCTTAACTTCACGTGTATGTGTTCTTTCAAGGGGAACGATACTTGTAGAAATAGTGCAAAAAAGATTCAGTCAATTTGCTTATATTATATGGGATAGGATTTTTTTAACAGTGGCTATCTGAACACTAAAGAGTCTAAAAACTCAGTAGTTTCTCAATCCGTGAGGTTGGATGTCCCAGCAGTTCCAGTTACAGCATTAGCACAGATACACCCACTAACAAGGAGTAAGGAGGCATGTGAAAAGCAGTGGTTTTCTCCTAACTCCTGTTCATATCTGGGCTGTCACTGGAAGATGCTGCCAACTTTGCTGAAGGGTCTTTACCCAATCAGTTATTCTTTGTAAGAAATACTTGCACACACCTACCCAGAGGAATGTCTCTTACTTGATCTCAAATGCAATAAAATTCACAACCCAGGCTAAACATCACACCACATCATATTGGAAAAGTTAAAAACTAAGGAAACTACATGCACTTTCAAAGTGAGTGAAAGAAGTGAAATGTCAACTTCAGTGATTTTCTATATGAGATTGAATATGATAGCCTTGTTATGCTTTGCATGCATGAGAGGAGTAAGGAAAAAAAAACAAAGGTAACAGGAAGAAAGTATCTTTTCCACTGGAGAGTTTTTTGTTTCTATACTCAGTGATTGACCTAATAAATGAGTCTCATTTTCTGTTACTCTTACTATGAGGAAAGTCTAAATGTAAGAATATGAAAGTCAGTTAATACTTGTTTTCCTCCTCATTCTTGTATTTTCATTATATTTAAAAGAAATCATTGATATTTAATGATTTTTATGTTGCATCCTCTTATATGGAACAGAATTTGCATATATATATATATATAGGTAAATATCATTTCTATTAAAGTAAATTTATGAAAAGAATATTATTCTACTCTTCACAGATAAGAAATATACCCTATGACAAGGGGAGTGAGAGTAAGTTAAAAATCAGACATGAATAAGATGCAATTTTCAGTCCTTGTACACAACTACATCAAAAGAAAAGTGCTTATGAAATACGGTTATGTAAGTCTCCACTTTGAGATAGGTAAGATGTATTTGTGATAAATGATATTTTTTCACAGCATAATGTGTTTTCTTAAGGAGCTAAGGAGGATATTCATAACTCTAAAGAATTTTGTTTTAATGAGGAATGTAAAACATGAGAGAAAGAAGAGTTTCAATTGGTCTCCTTACATTTAGGTGCAACTAGTTTTAAGTCCTTGATAAGTGGGATTTCAAGATGTGGTAAAGCAGTTATTAGATGAAAGGTATTTTTCATTGAAATTTCAGGCTCAGTGTTTCTCCTTCAATTATAGACACTGTGCCAGCACATATTCCAGAGGAAGGTAACAGAATAAAACTTCTCTTATTACAGAAATGTCTTTATTATCACTATTCATTTTAGCATGGGAAGAAAGAACTAATAATTTGTTTCACACGTTGTTGCATTCTGGTTACACAGAGCATTCTTTAGAGAACTCTATTATTGCAGCTCTTGCTGAAAGGAGGTGAGACATGAGGTGTCAACTTCCCCAACTAATCTGAATAAATATAATATTTTCTGGTAATTAAGAAATAAAACAAAAGGTCTAGGAAATTTATCCACCAGTCTCTGATAGGTGCTCAATTGCAGTTGTGTTTCACTAATCTAGAAAAAGAAAGAAAAATTCTGACAAAAGAACTGATTCACCCTATGTCTCCAACAACAGAGTTAGGACATCATCATTTCTTGAGTTTACAATTTCCATCTCAGGATTGAGACATCTATAAGGCTTAGCTGCACTCACTGTTACTGGTCCCTTCCAATCCCTGTATACTTAAATATACAGGCATATGTTTGCATTGATTTTATGGATTCTTACTTCCTCTACTGTACCCATTTACAGTTATGATCCAGCATCAAATATACCTGTGGAAGACTAAAATAGGTAACCAGGCCAGAATAAATTATGCACATATATGAGAGACTTAATATATATTTATTAATTTGTATTGACTATATTTTACAAATCTACTGGACATGAGTGCAATTTGAAAAAAAGACAAACAATTAGATGACCATCAATATTATGATGATTTATGGCTATTTATGGAGGGTTACATTAAAGAGAGAAAGAGTAATCTGTTTAAATGGATACCTATAGCTCATTAAGCATTTAAAAGAAAGTATAAGTAGAGAAAGAAGGGTAATGAAGTCCAGGTCAATAACAATTGAAGAATATCTAGAATGAATCATAAAGTAATCCATTGGAAACCTAGTGTTTTTTAAATGATACTAACATTTATTCATGCCCTAGGAAGATTTTATTATATACATAAGCCAGGGCTTATCAGAACAGTAGCACTAATATCACTAGAAAGCTTTTACCTACAAAAATGACTATTTAGATCTGGGAAGAATGTGTCACTTAAAGTCTAATTAAAATTTAACCAGTAGCCAAGTAGATTATATTATAAGAGTTTAAACAGAGAAACTAATTGGTTTAGAGTAGAATTTGTATTAATTAAGAAACTATAAAGAGACAAAACCAGTAGAATACAGTTAAGGAAGTAGATATATAAGAATTTATTAGGGGAATTAGGTCTTATCCTTACATAGAAAAAGAAGGTACATGATTGGGGGTAGAAGAAGTAAAATTGACAGCACGGCCTAGTCTACATTAAAAAAAACTCAGAATCAACAGACTTCACAGCCAAATTGTTAAGAAACTGGAGTGCTGGTATATTTCTTGCAGTTTGGACACCAAGGCTAGAGAAATTTGAATTCTGGTTTTGAAGCTTAAGAGATTAGGATGTCCCAGTTGCAATAGCTGTCAGGAGGAGAGTTGGGAGTGAAAGAGAAAGAGGAGGGCAGAGAGAGTGAAAAACAAAAAGAGAGACTATGAATATGATTCTGACTTCTTCTGCCTTTTTCCTCTTTGAAGCCTTGAATGCACATTGAGCGCAGAATGTTCATTCTCAGTCCAAGCAATAGACCAGTCTACTATGGAACTACCCTCATAAACCTACGCACAAGTGATGTTGAACAAATTTTCTGGGTCTCTTTTCATCCACTGAAGTGGTTGGTAACATTAATTACTATAATATTTGAACACAGAACTCAGAGAAAATAAGAACACTTGGTGGTTTAATGGCATAACAAAGGTATATTCAAACAGAGATTATTAAAATCACAGTAGTCGAGATAAAAATTTAATGGCAAAAGAATATTGGACCATCAGATACATAAAAATAAATACAGCCAATGAGAAAACACTAACAGTTGTCATCTTTTCCATTTCTCAGCTTCTGACTTTGAACAAGTAAGTTGTAACTCCTAGGCTTGCTTATTATAACAATGTCTATATATTCTTAACTTAGTTTGAATGAGCATGTGTACTATGAAATGAATGGAAAACTAATTGGAACCATAGTACAAACTTGTGTAAATAAAAGTTTTCAATTTCAAATCATGATTTTGAAACTTTATAGTAACATATTTGGTTGTTAAGATTAGCTTTGATTCCATAACTTCTCAATTCAGCTAGTAAATGTGTTTCTTCTTAATAAATGTCAACTGTATCTTTTTAGTAGTTACTGTTCTATTGCTGTGAAGAAACACTACTATCAAGAAAACTTATATTTAGGAAGTGGTCTCCTGTGCCAATGTGTTCAAGAGTACTTCCTACTTTCTCTTCTATCAAGTTCATTGTAGCTGGATTTATGTTGAGGTCTTTGATCCACTTGAACTTGAGTTTTGTGCATGGAGACAAATATGGGTCTATTTGCAATCTTCTACATGTTGACATCCAGTTATGCCAATACCATTTGTTGAAGATGCTTTCTTTTTTCCATTGTACAGTTTTGGCTTCCTTGTCAAAAATCAGGTGTTCATATGTGTGTGGATTAATGTCAGGGTCTTCAATTCAATTCCATTGGTCCACATGTCTGTTTTTAAGCCAATACCAAGCTGTTTTTATTACTACAGCTTTATAATAGAGCTTGAAGTCAGGGATCGTGATGCCTCCAGAGGTTGCTTTAATGTACAGGGTTCTTTTAGCTATCCTGGGTTTTTTGTTTTTCCATATGAAGTTGAGTATTGTTTTTTCCAAGTCTGTGAAGAATTGTGTTGGGATTTTGATGGGGATTGCATTGAGCACAGACACTGAGAGCAAGAATTAATAAATGGGACCTCTTGAAACTGAGAAGCTTTTGTAAGGCAAAGGACACGGTCAGTAAGACAAAATGACAGCCTAAAGAATGGGAAAAGATCTTCACTAACCCCACATCAGACAAAGGGCTGATCTCCAAAATATATAAAGAACTCAAAAAACTAGACATAAAAATATCTAACAATCCAATTAGAAAATGGGCCACAGAGCTAAACAGAGAATTCTCAACAGAAGAATCTCAGATGGCCGAGAGANATTTGAGGNATTGCTCAACATCNTTAGTCATCAGGGAAATGCAAANCAAAACAACNNTGAGATACCATCTTACACCTATCAGAATGGCTAAGATCAAAAACACTGAGGACAGCTTATGTTGGAGAGGATGTGGAACAAGGAGAACACTCCTCCACTGTTGGTGGGAGTGCAATCTTGTACAGCTACTTTGGAAATCAGTATGGAGGTTTCTTAGAAAACTGGGTATCAATCTTCCTCAAGACCCAGTTATACCACTCTTGGGGATATACCCAAGGAATGCTCAATCATATTACAGAGACACATGCTCAACTATGTTCATAGCAGCATTATTCATAATAGCCAGAACCTAGAAACAATCTAGATGCCCGTCAACTGAAGAATGAATCAAAAAATATGGTACATATACGCAATGAAGTACTACTCAGCAGAGAAAAAAAATGACCATATGAAATTTGCAGGCAAATGGATGGAACTAAAAAAAAATTATGCTGAGTGAAGTAACCTAGACTCAGAAGGTCAAACATAGTATGTACTCTATCATAAGTGGATACTAGATGTAAAGCAAAGGATAACTAGACTGCAATCCACAGCTACAGGGAGGAAACTAAGAGGGACACATGGATTACCCAGTGAGGGAGAAATGGATGAGACCTACATGGGCTGACTAGCAGCGAGGGGGAGGAAAGGATGGAGGATGAGAGTGAAAGGGAGTGGGAGGTTCGAGCTGGAACAGGGACAGAGAGAGAGAGCAAGGAAGGAGATAACATGATAAATGGGGAAATCATGGGAATAGGGAGAAACAGTGCTAGAGAAGTTCCGGAGAGTCCACAGGGATGAACCCACCTTAGACCACTGGAAATAATTGATAGGATGCACGAACTGGCCTACTTCAGTGATCACATGGATGAATACCCGAAATGACACCATGGAGCCCTCATCCAGTGACTGATGGAGACAGATGTGGAGATCCATGGCTGGGCACCAGGCAGAGCTCTAGGAGCCCAATTGTTGGGAGACAGGGGGCCCTCTATGAGCAAGGGACTATGAGATCATGATGGGAGTATGTACAGAGATGTCCAGCCAAACTAGTGGAGACATATGAACTATGGACCCATAGCTGAGAAGCCCCCATGAGCCCTCATCCAGAGACAATGGAAGCAGATGCAGAGATTCAGAGCCAGGCACCAGGCTGAGCTCCAGGAGTCCAACTGATGAAAGAGAGGAGAGATTCTATGAACAATGGACATTGAGACTATGAAGCCAGCCAGGCTGGTAGAAATGCATGAACTGCGGACCAACAACTGTGGAGCCCCCTATGGTGCTGGACTGGGCCCTCTGGAGGCTTGAGACATTTGTTTGGCTTGAAGTGTTTGAGGGCCCCCCAGGCGGTGGGATCAGGATCCGTCCCTGGTGCAGGGGCTGACTTTTTGGAGCCCAGTACCTGTGGTGGGACACCTGGCCCAGTCTTGGCACAGGGAGGAGGGTCTTGTCCTGCCTTGGCTGAGAGTGCGAAGCTCTGGAGACTCTCTATGGGAGACCTTGTCTTGGAGAAGGCGGGAATAGGGGGTGGGTTGAGGGAGGAGCTGGCGGGGCAGGAAGAGGGAGGAGAGGGAGATCTGGGGTTGGTATGTAAAAGGAGTAGAATATCTTTTTAATAATAAAAAAAGGAAAAAAAAAGAAAACATAATGGAAGGGATTTAGCTGGGGGTTGCTTACAGTTTCAGAAGGTTAATACATGACCATCATGGCAGGGAACATGATAGTCAGCAGGTATGGAGCTAGAGCAGTAGCTAAGAACTTACATCTTAATCAGAAGACAGGAGGCAGAGAGAGAGAGAGAGCAAGACTGGGCCTGGTGTGAGCTTTGAACTCTCAAAATTCACCCTCAGTGACACACCTCCTTTAAAAAATTCACACTTTTTGATCCTTTCTAGGTTGTCCACCAACTGGTATCAGGCATTTAACTATCTGAACCTATGGGAGCCATTATCATTCAAACCACCACAATCATATACAAATGTAGACTGGTAGACAGTCTTTTCTTTTTAACTTGACAAAATGCTGTTAGCATTGTAATCTTAGGATTCATTATCTTTTTTAATTATTAACTTGTATTTTGCTTCTGTATCAAATTAATTCATAAATGCCAAGGAAATCTGATTGTAAAATTAGATCAAATTAGGTCAGTTGGCTCTCTGTCTCTGTCTCTCTGTCTGTCTCTCTCTCAAGCTCTCTCTCTCTCTTTCACACACACACACGGACACATATCAATGAGCATGACTTTGAATTGAATCAGGAATCTTTAATTCCTGATCTTCATATTGTAGATTAAGTACATGTCCTTGTATAATAAGAAAAGTATCACTGGTTCACAAAATGTATTGAATAAAAATTACCTGTTAGCTGTCTCAAAGTGGAACTAACAACTAAATTGCAGAGTTGTAATTAGAACAATCCTGACTTCACAGATCTGGCACTGAAAATTTAATTCAGTTTAGTTTGTGATCTTGCTCTACTTCTGAACTCAGGATTTTCTGTATTATGAAAGAACAGGTGATTTTATCTTTAAAGCCAGTTTGAGCCATACCTGGAATCTCTTGAAGCTAATAAATACAGAAGAAGAAGAGGATAAAATAAGAGTAAGGATGTCTGAGAAAAGCATATGGAATCATACTATTCATGATTTATCTTAAAAAAAAAACACCAGAAGTATAATACATATAAGTCTCTGTATCTATCTATCTATCTATCTATCTATCTATCTATCTATCTATCTATCTATCTATTCTCATCGGGGCTACCAATGCTACTACTTGACTAAACTAGCATAATCTATAACTACATTCTAAATAGTAATCCTTATACCCACAGAGAGGTGTAGTCTTTCCTCCTCATAAAGGAAACTTTTTTTTTCAACAGACAATATGTGCTACAAAAACCACAACCAAAGAAGCCAGTCCCAATGGATACATCTACAAAAATGATCATTGCAGAAGAGGGTATGGGATGATTGGAGAAGGAGAAGGGAATTTTGTGTGAGACTATGTCTCCAAGTAATATCAGGCTGTACCCGTAAACTCTCAGCATCATGATTGCCCCAAAGTTTGCTGGACAAAAACAATAAAAATGAATATGTTAAAATGGACAGGGAAAAGACCATTAGGCTTCAACCTTACACAAAGAACTACAGGCAATTAAGGAATGTGGAGTGCAAGAGTGTGCGAGAAATAGTCACCCAGAGGGAAAAGTACAGTAATTGTTCATCCAATTTCTAATAGCCCAGAAAAGATACATACAAGTAACATTATACATACAAAGCAGATTTTATTTATGTATTTAGGAATACACACACACACACAGACACACACACACACACACACACACACACACACACACACACACACACACACACACACACACACACACATAGACACATCACCACCACCACCAACAACAACCACAACAATTAATGAAAAAAGAAGAAATAATTTTTAACAGAGGTTGTATGGAAGAATTTGGAGGGAGGAAAGGGAAGCGTGAACTTTTATATTTGTAGTATCAAAAATAAAGAAATAATTAAAAATAAAGTAATATTTTAGTAGCATTAGCAATCTAATTACATTGTACCATTCATGGGATTGATGAGCAGAAAAAAAAAATGGATATATGGTTTTAAACAAAGCATGAACCATAAAGGCTATTTTCATATCTTAGTGGAAAGTGGTAAGAAACAAACACTATGCTGGGCCCTTGGTAAACAGGAGACACATAAGTAGGACTGGATACAAAAAATGTTTGCCAGTTTGTATCAGTATGTTTAGGTTGTGATTACCAGCTGTTTAGTCAAACAATATAAAGGTTCCTGTGAAAGTATTTGCTAGATATTATTAACATTTAAATCAGTGGACTTTGAGTAAATGAGAATGCCTTACCCAAGGACTTGAAGGCTTTAGGGCATCAATTAAAAATTTTCATGCAAGAAGAAATTCTCCCTATGACTGGCAACACACAGAACCTGAAGTATTTAAATTTGCTGCTCTGTTAAATTTAGAGTCAACACTGTAATGTCAGTTGTGTTAGTCATGTTTTTCTGTTGCTGCAACAAATAGCTGAGAGAAATTTGCTTATATAGAGGACATCTTGTTTGGTTTATGGTTTCAGTCTGTGGAAACTGAGACTCATGGATGACAGGGAAGCAGAATATAATTAGTGGGAGCGTATGGTAAAGCAAAGGATTTCCCCTCATGGAGTACAGAAGCAGAAAGCAGACAAAGGCATACTCCCAATGACCTATTTCCTCCAGCTAGGTCACACTTCCCAAAATTCCATCACCTTCCAATCATGCCAATGGGTTTATGAATCCTTCAGTGGATTAATCCAGCCATTAGGTCAAAGCTTTATTGATGCAGTCACCTCTCATTAATTTGATCCACCAGCTGAGAAACAAGCCTTCAATATAGAAGCCTTTTGTGAGAGCACTTCAGACTCAAGCCAAAGACCAACTGTTACCAGAGTTTTGCAGCTTCCATTCTTCTCTTAGAATGTCAGACTTATCAGTCCCCTACAATCATGTGAACAGTTGCCTTAAAATAAATGGCTTTCTTTGTGTTTGTGTTTTTCTGTCTCTGTCTTCTTCATTTCTCTTCCACTGATTCTCTTTATCTGAATAATTCAGACATATACAAAAAGACAACAAATTTCCCTTGTTCAAATTTAACTATATCCTGGTCTTATAACTCTTTGTGCAAAGCCTATAATTATCTCATACTTTCAAGATTTAGACATCAGCCATAATTTCAACTATTTTTACACTTTACCCCTTCATCTTTTCTTCCTCACTTCCTTCCGATCTCTTCTCTTACTTTTTCTTCTTCCTGGTGAACCAATTTGTATATTGGGCTTACTTACAGAGCATCACAAGTGGTTACTTACAGGAGTGTGAGTGACTTCAAAATACCTGGTAACTCCCCAAATCCTACCCCATCATAGATGATGACCTCTTGGAAGCTGAATCATGGAATTCCCCTTTAGGTTAACCTTTCATTTCTTGGATGTATTAACATTTTTCATGATCTTTCTTTCTTCTCTCAATTTTTCTTCTTTCTTTCCTTTTTTTCTGGATTTTCTTATGTAGTTCATGTTAGCCGCATATTCACCACATAGCCCAGGTAGGCCAGAAACTCATCCATAGTCCTGCATCCATTCCTGTAGACAAATTTCTAAATGGTCTTATTAAGTAAAAAATATGGAGACAGATATTGGGGTTGAAACCCTGAGAGATCAGAGGAATAGGGAAAGCCACAAGCTAACCTCACCTCACCAACTCCATAGCTTCCAAAGAGAGAGCGACTTCCTGTATATCCCTGCCTATATTCCTTTCTGTTCTTTTCTCCCATTGGCTCTCTCAGCCCAGCTACATTACTTCCTCTTCCTGCACAGCTCTGTCACTTCCTGTCTGTCTGTACAGACCTCCAGACCTCTATGGTTAACTAGTGTTGGAATTTAAAGCTCCCAGTATGGCATTGAACTCTCAGAGATCCAGACAGATCCGTGCCTCCTAAGCGATAGGATTAAGGGCATGTGTTACTGTTGTCTGACTTCTATTGTTTACTTATAATGGCTGGCTTTTTCCTCTGATCCTCAAGTAAATTTTATTTATTAAAGCACAAATAAAATATCGCCACATTTCTCCTTTTTTATCTAATAAAAAATTTTAAAAATTAAAAAATAGTTATAACTAGTATAAGAAAAACTATATACAATAAGTACAATAACTATATACAATATATACAAGCAATAAATACATCAAGAATATCTATTCCATTTGCATTTGACAAATTCAGTGAAAATATTCCATTATCTATTCTATTATGGTAAGTCCAAAATGTATCCAATTCACTTTCTATCCTAACTTATATTACCAACAGAAAACTATCTTACAGTGTCCTTCAAATTTATACACTTTACACCTCTTAGTGAGTTTCTTTTCTCAAACTGTTAACACGGAAAACTATAACTTTAACTATCTAATCTTCCAACTCCCTCAGAGGCCCAAGAAGGAAATATTAATTAGTAAAACAGGAAGTGCAAACAAGTACCTTCCAAAAAATGTGAGATGTGTCAGAAACAGCCAGCTGCCTGGACAGTCACCTGGGGTTTCTCTGCAACATTGGGGCATCATCTTCAGCTTACAGGCTTAGCATATGTGACACACTCATTTTTGAAGCAGGATGTAGTTAAAGCCTCTAGCTCTCTAGCTCGACCCCACACTCCATGTGAGTATTCCATGTACCAGATAAACTTGAATACAGCCAATGTCCTGTCATGATTCAGGATTTTAAATTCTGGAAATTGTTGGTATTTTTGGAGTTCGGCTTCCCATTCTTCTTGGCTTGTGGGTGGCTTCATCTCCTTTATTAAATTCCAGTCTACCATTGAAAGGTTAGACACTTTCAGCATAGTTATTCCTCCAAGAGTAACTGTTCCAGCTACTGTTCTACTGCACACCAGGAGCCATTGGTCCACTGCCTGTTCAACTGCCTTTGAAGGAAGGGCACTGTACAATTTCTGGATTGCAAAGCCATTTCAGTGATAGTGTCACGTTGTCCTGTCTTCAGAGGATGCCTGTTGCAAAAGCTGCAACCACACTTGTCTTGGCGAGGATTGGCAGTCCTTTGTTTTGTGTTCTGATTGTCCATTTTGGACAGCATACTGTCAGTAGTTGAGGCAAGGGCACTTTCTTGCCCAGTGGCTAACTTTTGCCACAATGGAAGTTAATGCGCATACCTTCTCTGTAGTAGATTGGTGCTACCAGGTGCAGACATGTCTCATAGTCATAAAAAAAGAAAAATTATGTTATTAAACCATCTTAAATGTCATATTCTGTGTATCTCTGAAGAGTTTGAAGATATATCTAAAATATAACTCTGCTTGACCTTGAAAACATACTTAGTATGACTACAAATTCAATTGCAATGACTAACTTCTAACTTTCATTTCTTTATATCCTAATAGTTGGTAATAATAACTTTCAAGCATTAGCAAATTGCATTACATTGTTAAATGAACTATATAGGTACAATACTTTGAACAATGTAGAAATATACAAACAGTAATTTCTAACAAAATTAATCTCAAATTTGTATCAATATACATAATTTATATGCAATATACAAAATCCAATCCAATATAAAATATTTAAAACTAGTAGTAGCCTTTTAAAAAGTAGATTCAATAATCTACCTTTTTATCTACATCATATCTATATCCTCTCTTTTTTCTTTTCAGAGTAGATTGAATAATCTACCCTTTATTCTATCATTTCTATATCTTTTGTTTTTTGAGTAGATTAAATAATTTACCCTTTATTCTATCATTTTTGTATCTTTTTGTTTTTTCAGAGTAGATTCAATAATCTACCTCTTATCTATATTCTCTTTTTCCTTTTTTTTCAAAGAAGAACCTTAAATCTAATCTCCTTTGTTTAGCCCTTTTCCTGACCATTAACAATAACAACTTTAACCAACCATCCTAAACAATGAAAATTATCCAAAACCGATTGAAAGACCAAAAACCACCTGCCCTACCTCTTGGGAATGTGGGCATCGTGTTCTTATTATTTGTGCTTCAATAAATAAAATATTACCACACACTCCCTGGTATTGAGATCAACTGGCCTGTGCCACCATATTCTGCTAATTCTGATGTCTTTTCCAAGGATTTATAATCCCTTACTCTTTACCTTGCCTTATATCATGTATATCATTGAAGTATCTCTTTTTCCTTAATTTTATATAGATAAAAGGCATTTATGAAGTTTGGAGAGAGATTTGATGGGAAGACCTGTGGACAACTGGAGAGAGGGAATTGTGGATGGATAGGGTCACCATTGTATAAACATATGAAATTTCTAAAGAAAAAATGAAAATAGCAATAAATTACTATGGAATGGTTCATGTTTCATAAATTACTATGTTTTATGTAAGATACTGAGGATAAATAAGAAATTAAAGATCTATTGTTCCTGTCATCATAGAGCTTCCACAGAAATACTGTTATCCTTTTTTTGTTGAAGATAAAATTTTTTTCCTGAAAATATAATTTCGATTAGTCTACCCCTCATAAGCAAAGCATAAGAATTGATTTAACCAAACTAAATGAGCCAGGCTTAACATGTCTTGCTCTGTATTTTGGATGACAAATAGCTGGAAATCCATATTTTCTCCTTGGTTTGATGGTCTTTAAACTCATGGGCTCCATTTTGCCTACTAAGAATTACATGAGCTTCTTTAAAACTTTATATTAAAAAATAAATAATTTTGTTTGATTCAGATGTTTGGAACCCACAGGTCCAAATAGCATGGTGCAGGTTCTGGCATGAGTCCTCTGTAGCTGGTTCCTGTGGAAGAAATGTGTATCTCTATAAAGAAATATCCTTTGCAATATTTTGTCATTTTGAATATCAAAGTGTTTGGAATATAGCATCCTCAGAACTTATAATGTTAAAAGTTATCATCATTCTTTTTGATTTCTCTTTATTTCATCTAAATTTTCCATTCAATCATTTTTCTTTTTCTGGTTTCTTTTAAATAGAGCATTTTTAAAATTTTTATTTTATCTCCACTTTTGCATATTAAACATAACTCTTTATTTTTATAGTTAATCTGTGGTTAATAGTTTTAGTACATATTTTACTTACCACAGTTTATCTTCAAAATTCACTTTCCATGTAACATAAGAAATCTGAATTATGAATGCACCCAATTTTGTCTCTATGCTAATGTGCCATATAGTTTTTATATATGTAATACGTCCTTTTTTGTGTACTCATTCATTTTATTTAAGCACCATATTTCTATTAAAAAATTAAGTAATACAGAGAACATCTCATTCTTATCGATCCAATTGATATTTCTAGTGGTCTTCACTACTTTGTATAATTCTGTGTTTTAATATGATGCCACTTGGTTTCTACTGGTAGGAATCCTCAAGCATCTTTGTCACTCAGTATAGAACTGCTACAAAATCTTTCAATAGCTGTGCAACTGAAAATTCCTTAGCCTATTTTTGTTTTTGAAATATTGTCATTAGTATAAATTTCTAGTTTGAATTTTTATGTTCTTTAAAAATATTACTGTACTCACTTCTTAATTGCTCAGTTTCATCAAAAAATCATCACTAACATTATTATTCTGCATACAATGTGATTTGTCTTATGGCTACCTTTAAGATTTTCTTCTTTGCAGGGCTAGACAGCTGGTTCAGTGTTTAAAAGCACTTCTTACTGAGGATTAGATTTGATTCCTAGCACCTTCAAATTAATATTTTCTCGTATGATGTAGAAAAAATGATGGCTGAGATGAAAGAACATAGAACAGGATTCTAGAGGAGGTAGAAAGAGGTTGGGCATGATCCTATAGCCTAGGATCAACCACTATTTATTCAAATTACTTGTGAGCCTCAGTTATCTGGTATTAGTCAGAGGAAGGAAAATAATGGGTGACTTTTCTAAAAATTAAAGAATTATATATCAATTAATCCTTGTCCATGATGAATTTCCATTTTTCCATATGAGCTTCTAACGTGGTGAGGAATTTATCAATACCTAGGTGTTACAAAGAGAATCAAAGTGCTTCATTCCCAGTGTTTTTCTTTCATTCTTTCCTTTTGACTATTATTCCTCTTAAGATGCCTGGAAGTTTTCTTGAAACCACGGGCTCATCACAGTTGTACTGATAACCTGCTCCTCTACCCATGTAACATCTCCTCCCTACAATTCCAGAACAGGTAGATGATACTGGATTACATTTTCTGTCATTTTCCATATGCAAGAAATTCCCATATATAGAATTTTCTTCGACTCGNAGAACCAACTTTTACAAGTCATACTTAGACCTCCACACGTTTGCTGTGCATGAACCCTCTTCTATATTTTTAAGGTGAACCTTTTCTAGTTTGGTCAGAAGTGGAGGCAAGTGACATCCTAGATATTGTCTGACATGCTAGTGAGAAAGCATTTGGTCTTCCACCATCAATTATGATGCCAGCTACGAATTTTTCATAGATATTCTTCAAAATGTCTCCTTTTATTGAAACAATGGTAAATGTTTTAAGCATAAAAGTTGTTAGAGGATCATGGTATTTATTTCACATACATTGAGAGGGTAAAAGTTTTCTATTCCTGTATTTCCTCAGTGTGGTACTTTAGATTTATTGTTTTAATAAAGCAAATTAATTTTGCATCTGGTGTAAATTTCACTTGATTACAAACTATAATCGTTTTTATATGTTGCTGTCTGAGTTTCTGTTGTTTTTGAGGATTTTTATATTACAAAATTTATTCATCAAAAATTTAATTTTAGTATTTTTGTTTGGTTTTCAGTCAGGGTAACAATGGAATTGTTTTGGACTTAATTTTTCTTCTGATTTTTAAAAATTATTGATAATTATTTTATGGTGAACATAAAATCTATCCTGGAGAATGCTTCACAGACATTTGGGATTAATGTGTATTCTTGTTAGATGGAATATTATGTAAGGTCTACTAGCATTTCTCTTTTTCCTGAACTTGGGCTCATTTTCTACTGATTATTGAGAATAGAGTGTTGAATTCTCAAACACTTACTGTCAAACTCTTTACTGATTAAGTGCCTTAAGTTTGTGCTATATTTTGTAATTCATTCATAGGTGTATATATGTTTATAATAAGTCAATATTATAAAAAGATTTCATTATTATTATTGATTTTACTATTATAAAGTCTCCTGTCATATTTATAGACATTTTGTGTAGTGATGGTCAAGTATAATCAGTTTATTAGTATAGACACTCAAGCTTGATTTTTTTTATTAGCTTTTTTCATTCACTTATTTTCAAATTATTAATAGCTCTGTATCTTCAGTGTATAATCTTATTGGTCATTACTTTTAATGTTGTTGTAGATAAGTGGATTTATCTATGACATTTCCCAATTTTTTGATATGTATGAATTGTATGTATCCTCTTGATAATTACTGTATATATTTGTACCTTAAGTGATTATTTTTCTAACAACATAATTGTTTTAACAGTGTTTTATCCTTTTTATTAGTATTTTTAGAGTGGTTACTTCCAAGCTTTTCATATAAATACTAATTTTACAGTCTATTTCCAATTGTTTCAAATTTCAATGAAGGAGTAAAACACAAATATTAGCTCCAAATATATATAAAGTTTGCTTTTGTAAAAACCTAACTTTGCCTAAAATAAAAAAATAAACCTGAAATAAAATAAATTTCATGGTTTATTTTTTATTTGCTTATTTATTGCTATGCCAGAAGTTTTTATCTTTAAGTTTCATTTTTAATATATTTTTTGTCTGTGTTATCTCCACTTCGAGTTTAGGAACAATTATCTTCTGTTCAGGCAGGATCATCCCAGGGCTGTGGGGGAGCTCATGTATGGCTTAAAACAAACAGGATCTCTATAAGTGTTCGGTGAACCCTGGGTGCTTTCTTCACCTGAGGCTGGAGAATCTATATAAACACTTGAATTCAACAACACCTTTTGTGTTTGTAAGCATGAATAGCAAAAATTCAGCACTCTTTTTGTGCTATAAAACTTTTCTCTATTCAGTCCCATTGTTTGGCCCGGGCACATTTAACATTTCTACCATTATACCACTGAATGGCACACATGACACCTTGTAGATCCGTGGTGGATTTGCGATACACATACACTATATGGCTTCATGGGTGTCCTTAATGTAAACAAGAATATTTAAAGCACTTGATTTGCACAATTTTCTATTGTTTTCTGGGATAAGAGAGTAGGGATCCATTTTTACAGGTCACCTCAGGTCACATAAAAGAAGCATTGATGTGGTTTTGTTTTTGTACATATCACATCTGTACATTATGTAGACCTGATACAATATTTCTATAATTAGTAATTTATAAAAGTTTCTATGTTTAAGGAAGCCAAAAGAAGAAAAGAGAGGAAGTATATACATTGACGTATTTTTATTATTTTGATCAGATTGATCAGAATGTTGCCATTTCTTTAAACATTGGAATTATCTAGTACCATTCTCTTACTCCACTACAGCTTTCTATGTACTTACTTCCTCTGACTTTTATTTTTAAATGTATTGTATTTCTGTGATACACACACACACACACACACACACACACACACACACACACATATATATATATTTGAAAGTTAAACTTTTAAAATAAGTTTCCAGGAAAAAGAAAACTGTGTCCCCACATACAAGATTTGTTTATCAGCAATAACTTCTATAATCTTTTATTAATTGGCAGTATTTCATTTGCAACATTTATATCACTTCAAACAGATATATGTTTTGTGTGTCTGTTTTGTTTTGATAGCATTTTGGGACTTTGTCCCCAGGAGGGAAATCTGGATATATCTATAATGAGTATCTTTGAATCTCTCCTCCTCTGCTACAATAGTCACCAGAGCAAAAAAGCCTTTTTATGTTTCCTTCTCTCCCCTCATTTATGTTCTTGTTCTAATAGAAAAGAAATCAACTTGTTCTTTCTATATCATAGCATTCATGCAGGCAATGTTAACTCAACAGTCAAAGCTATTGAATTGAAAAAGTCAAATTTATTGAATATCTGAAAATATGGAATTTGGGTGGACTTACAAGAGATTTTATACCTGCAGTTGTAAATGGCATTGAAGATTTATATTTTTCTTAGATAAATTTACCATAAGCATACAATTACTTCTTGGCATTTTTAACCTATATTGGGGGTAACGAGTACTTAAAATAACTGATAGGTTATAATTTGATGGTATAAATTTAGGGCATCCTTTTTAAAGATATTTTGCTGTAGATACAAAAACATAAAGTGTGCCTTATGCCACATTTTCCAAACTGCATACTTTTAGATGGAGGCAATATTTTAATCAAAAACATGCTCCTACATTTTGAGTTTATAAAATTTTGAACATGTATCTTAGACAGCTGATTTGCTTTCTCTGTCTTCAAAATTTGCAGAGTCCTCAAGGTATTTCATTCTGAAAATCAGATAATGAATAGTGCCTGTTTGCTGAATCTGCTATCCATCTTTCTCAGAATCGGGAACCATAGACTCTGCAAAAGGATTTCACAAAACCCTCAGGTGAGGAAGGTCTGATTCAGGCTCCTATAGTTAATTAGGGACAAGACTGACAGTCTTCTCACCAAGTCTTACCCATTCTACCTCAGTTTTGATGTAACACCACAAATAGCCATCTCAATGTAAGGGAAATCTAAGATGACAAGAAAGGGAAGAAATTAATGTACAGACATATTTCAATTCAACAATCATAATTTGTGAAAAATAGATCTTCTAAGATATTGATTTCATTAATGAGATGTTCTTGAGTATTTAAAAATTTTAGTTATCTTCATAAAATTACAAATAATCTCTAAGCAACACTTCTATTTCTCCCCTTATTTAATAGTTCTACTGTAATTTCTCAGTACAACTTAGTTTGATATGTGGTGTATTTATACACGTGCACAGAATAACTTTAAATTTTCTTTATTATTTTTTCAAAATTGAGTAGCAAAATTGATTTGCCATAAATCTCTTTCAAGAGTCAGCAGTATACAAAGCATCTTTCATATTTTTCTCTTAACATGTATTATTCCTAGTCTAAAGCCCAGCCTCATTTATATTAATATTCAGGTAAAGTCTTCACCCATAAGTCTTCATTCAGAAATGCTTTAAATTTTTATATGTTTCAGTATATTATTTTTTAAGACCATGTGTTCTATAAAATTAAATAACACCATCACATTTATACTAAAAAGTGTAATTAAGTACTCTGGAAGAAAATGTGGGACTATTAGTCTTTAATTTGGTGTCGGAAGATAGCTTAGATACTAGAATAAACTTGAAAACATATTATTACACCACTTAATGTGGAAGTGCTAGGATGGATTATTGGTATGTACTCTTATGGATGATTAAATTTACAATTAATCTTTAAGAGGATAATGGCTTACTTTATTTCAGTATATTTTATTTGAAATAGAATTGAATCATTTGTCCTTTTCCGTTTTCTCCCTCCAGCCCCTCCAAACTACTCTCCCTCAAACCTATTCCATCCCTTCCCAACTCTCAAGTTGATAGCCTCTTTTCTTTCGTTACTGTAATTATTTACAAACATATATTTATATGTATGATTACATGTATATATTATTATATACAATATGACAATTATATACATATGTATATATAATATATATATTATACAGAAAATGCTAAATCTGTTGTTTTTGCTTCTGTTTTTGTGTGTGTGGACTCAAAGCTGACCACTCTTAATTGGACTAAGCTGATCAACCATTCAAAAAGAGTTTTCTCGTGCCTAGTACTGGAGGATTTTGTTAATCTATGGTTCTTGTGGTGAACATTTTCAGCCCAAGAAGCTTAACTTTCTTTAAGACACACACACACTAATATTATTGTGTATAATTTTAGGTAAATATAAAACAATCTTATTCCCTTCAACAATAGTTTGTCAGGGGGAATCCTGGTCTTATATTTACCATTTTTCCAATGGAATAATATATGTCATTTATGACAAATATTGAACTAGTTTGATTTATACAAAATACAGAGTTGAAAATTTAAACAATGAGTTTCTAAGATTTTCATTAGCATTAATATACTTTTTAATACTATGACAAAACCCTATTCATAATGAAATGTTCTGAGGTAGTTCTATTTCTTTCCTTTGGATTATGAGAATTATTTATATATTCAATCTTAATATTATAGCTTTATTGCCTAATAGGAAAAAATCCACAGGATATGAATTGTTCTGAGGAAGAATTAAAATCTTTTCTTCTGTTTTAAATTAAAAAGAGATGAAAAGATTTCTAATGATATAAAATCCACATTGCTCCTGGCTCAGCTTGAAATGCACAGCTATTGTTGAGTAATGCAATGCTATTGGTTAATACTTCTATTTCCCTTGCCTATAAAATTATAAATGCCAATGGTGTAATGATTCCTTAATGGAGTCGATGAGTGACAATGAGATAATAAGAAAAGTAAGTTAAATTATTAATTTAAAAAGGTAGAGAAAAGCTAATGAATGTTGCAAGGGCTCTACCCAATATTTTAAATCTATCAGAGGGCCATAAACCAAGAGGCAGTTTAGCACCTAAACTTTACCCTGCAGACATGTGGTAATGAAACTCCTGACATTACAAATACATTTATTTGACAGTTGTTCTCACTCATAAAATAATGGTTCTTTCAAAAAACTCATTACAAATTGCAAATAAGTTTTAAAACCCATAAAAAAATCTTCTGACATTTATTGCCAAAAAGTTGCTTGAGGATGTTGATACATAATGATAATCTGCTTGGTGACATTTGGAAATTTTATTCATAATTCATTCACAGAATATAAAAATTCATAGAGAATGGCTTGGTTGGAATATGCTTGCGGGCAGGCAGACAAGGTTCTTATTGTTTGCAGGTTGATTAAAAAGCCCTGAGATTGGTTTTGCATGTACAAAGAAGACCTAAGTAGTATCTTATTCCTGGACATTTGTACAAGCTGTCATCTCGTGAATTGATTAGTGTTCTATTTTGCTATAACTCAATTCTTTATAGAGGTGTTTTTATTGCCCATTAAAAGTGTAATTTAGTCAGTTCTACTATTTTAGGTTTTCATTATTTAATTTCAAAGCGCTTCTTGATATTCCTAGAGTTTTAGAAATAGATGGTCATTATGACAGTTTATTTTGGTATTTTTTTTCAAAATCATTGTATAAGCAAAATCATACTAGTTCATATGCTAGCATGCTTTCTTTTTTATCAGACTGTATTACCATTCCTTGTATAAGAAAGCATCCTTGAGAAAAGGGGATATTTACAAATAATTTACAAATCAACTCCTTGGGGAATAAAAGTACAAGCAGAATATTCTAATGTCTTTCTTGAACTTCAGAGAGAAAATCAGAGTGACAAACAAGAAACACTATGGACAATAAAATATTTTACCAATGTCAGAATCTGAAAATTAGAAAGTATTGTGTCCCAAATAAGAGGTAGAAGCAATGATGTGTTTCCTGAGTACATGTTATTATCCTTAGACACTTCTTAGATGGGTAGACTTTCAAACTCCCTCCTCTATAAACACAACCAATTAACCTTTGCCTTTGTCATTCTATGGGATTTCTCAGCTACCCAATCTTTGCATTCTCTGAAACTTAAACTTTTTAGGAATTTGAGACAAATGAACAAGATCTGGGACAACGAGCTCTTACCTGTCTCTCTATAGGCTTTATTTCTAGTCAACTTGAGAGTCTATCTATATTGATTTTTCTATCTTGCAGTAGATGATACCCAGTCAATGGTTCTTCATGAAATGCTACTCCAAATGAATTGGTAATCTCAATAACACACCTACAAAGGTAGGAGACAAATGAAATAATATTCTTACACTAGAATTCATCTGATGATGATGCATAATTGTTTTGACATCTGCATCATTCTTCATGGTACCATCAAAGTGCCTTATAGTATTATCATAGATTACTGTTAGTGTAAGTAAAGAATCTGACATAATTACTTCATCAAATTATATTATTAGGGTATATACTATAATTTCATAAATTTCTCATATTATTTTGGTCTCAGATAATATAAAATTAAATGGAGTTTGGAGCTACAATGAAAAAATCCTTTTCAGTAGGTTAATATCAGAATAAGATACTGAAGATGTCAGTTAAGCTAATTGAGCATCCGAGTATACTTAAATGGAAAATTGGAAGGTTATGAGGTTAGACTCAAATCCTCTTTATTTTATAGTGCTACTTACCTCACTGCTGCCACCTGTGAGCCTGCCATGCCACTTGTGCCACTTATACTAAACTCTGCCAATTCTAGTTCTGAAAACTGATGAATGTTATAACCACCCACATAAGAAAGAATGTTTTATCATGCTACTAACTACCAAACCAAAATATTGTACATCTTTATTTTATTGAAAGGATTATATTATAGACCTCTGACATATTTGCAAAGCACCCTGGGAAAGCAAGTGAATAAATCAATCCCTCTCTTTCCCTTGCTGCTCTCTCTCTCTCATCATCATTTTCTCTGGAGAAAACTGATTGTCCTCACATTCAGTGAATGACATAACCGGTGACCACTGAAAATGTTTTAGAGCTTGAGAAAAAGATAGTGCAACAGTGAAAACCAAGAAGTAATCTTGAAATTGATTTGCCTATTTCTTTTTTAAAATCCTTGCTCTGGTATTGCCAGACATCTGGTTTGGTGACATGAACACCAAAATGACCTCCCTCAAATAACTGTACCTTTGAATGTAAGAATATTTTGCCTAAGAAGGTGGTGACAAATGAAATGATGCATATTCATCATATCAACAAAACTGAGCAAGGATAAGGTTAGAAGAAGAAAACTGAATGAGAAGTGCAGAAGACAAACTATGTTTAAAATAAATTTTAATTTTCTGAAAGCACAAATAATTGGCACAATGAGAAACAGTGAGTATTGACCTGTAAACACAGATGTATTTAATATCCTTTTGCAGTTAGTCCATAAAGGATAAGACTATGTTAAGCTGCTCTATATGCTTTTACTATCTGTTTAATAATGCTTGTTGTATGAACAAGGTTTAGAGAGGAGACAAATAAATAGTAGGAAGGCATAGAATAAAGCTGAGTGATAGAACACTTGGGTAGTATGTACATGGCACTGACTTCAAACCCCAGCCCATAATAAATAGACATTAACCCCCATCTCTCTCTCAAGCTCATATCCCTATAATAAACAATACTAAATTCTGAATTGAATCTTTCCTTTTATTTTTAATTTGGAAAAACAAACAGAAAAGCAATGATATAAAACATATGTATATATTTCAATGTGAATGTATATTTACACAAAGGTAAATAAAATTGGCATCATACTATTACTTTTTCCAGTATTCTTTTTTAAAACCATACCTTCATTAAATTTGTTCTTTCACAGTTTCATACATGGATATAACACACTCTTTCTGCTCTCATAGTCTTATTGCCCTCCTGTTCTTAGTGTGTTTCCTCACCTCGCAATAAGTCACTTTCTCAAATACTTTTTGTTTGGTTTTGTAACTCCCTGAGTTTAAGCAAAACCATCTGTTTGATCATGGGTTTGGATCAATCTGTTGGCACGTGGTGGGCTCATCTGTGAGTATTCAATGGAAGACAAATCAGTAGATACTCAATTGAAGACAATAGCTCTTCTTCCTCCAGAATCCATCAATAGTCAAGAGTTCAACAGGGAGGGGTAGAGATCAGTGAGCCCTTCACAATCTTTAATGGATTGTTGACAGCTTCAGCCTTGTGCAGGTCCATTGTTGCTGCTATAAGATCATGATTATTATGTGTTGCTACAAGATCATGATTGCTATAATCATGTGTTATGTCCATAAGCCAGCATTTAATAATTCATTTCTTCCCCATCTTTCATTCATCCCTTATATTCTCTCTCATCCCTTCAACAATGTTCCCTGAGCCTTACAGGGAATGTGGTAAATGCTCTGCTTAGGGTTGAGCTCTCAATGGTCACTTATTCTAAACTCTTTGAGTAGCCTTGCACCTCAACATTTACTGTCATTCATTGCAAAGGAAAATTTCTCTGATTAAGGCTGAGAGTAGCATTTGACCACAGCTATATACACAGGTACATAGAAAGCAGATGAATATAGTCAATCTTTGTCAGATTTGCTTACTGAATCATTTCACCAGCTCAAAATTCCATCTTAGTACAGATATCTTTCTCCTCATTCTAAGACTGGTACATTATTCTACTTATATTTACCTAACTCAATCATACATTTAATAAATTAAGGTCTATTGAATTTTATATGAGATATATGAAAAAGTAAAATCCTAAGTAATATATTAAAACAGTATAAAAATTAAAATACATTCCAACATTGTCCCAGCTAAAATTATTCTCTGTAGAGACAGTTCACTACAAATGATTTTCCAGGTTTCAGATGTTATGTTGGGCTTGATTATGATTATATTTTATTTATTTTTACCTTAATTGATTTGTTTGTTTTTATTATTTTTTAATAATTTTGTATGTGTAGATTATATATTCTAATTACACTTATCCTCCTCTAATCCTTCCTTCTCATCAAGTTCCCAACCCCTTTTCTTTTTGTTTTGTTTTCGCTTTTGTTTTGTGACCCACTGGATTAAACCACAGCCACCCATGTAGCAATGGGTATAAAGCTATCTACTGAAGCCTGAGTAATTCGTCAATGGCTACCTCACTGAAGACAGTAGCTTCTACTCCTCCAGCTGTCCCAGACTATTGCCTTAGTCGTGATTTCTATTGCAGTAACAAAACATCGTAAACCTAAATTAGCTTGCAGAGGAAAGAGTTTATTTCTTCTTACAACTGTCAGGTCACACTCTATCACTCAGGAAAGTCAGAGCAGGATCTCAAGGCAGGAACCTGGCATCAGAAACTGAAGCAGAGGCCACAAAGAAATACTACACATGGAGTTGCTCTTTATAGCTTTCTCTGCCTGCTTTCTCATACATCCCAGGACGAGCTACTCAAGAATGGTACCACCCACAATAGTCTGGGACTCCCACATCAATTACTGATTAATAAAATGTACCAGAGATTTGCCTTCAGACCTAAAATTTTGTGGAGGTATTTTACCAAATGTAGTTCCTTCTTCTCATATAACACAAGCTTGTGACAAATTGAAAAAACAAAGAAATAAAAACCTAACCAGGATAACTGTAGCTAACATTCATGGGTTGGAATGGGAATTTGATAAGGTGGAGCAAGTTCCAGTGATTGCCTCTCCAATCTGTGACTGTATGCTAATTTTCTCAGTCTTACTTTGTTTTTTAAATTGTTTCAGATTTTAAAAAAATCACTTATTATAACCATGAACGTTTTGCCTGCATATGTGTATGTATAACACATGTATTCTTGGTGCCCACAGACTTCAGAAAAGGGAATTAGATCCCCTAGACCTGGGGTTACAGACAGTTGTGAGACATAATGTGGGTACTGGTAATCAACCCAGGGCCTTTACAAGAGCAATAAGTGCACTTAAACACTGAACCAATCCTACCTGGCACAATCTTGTGCAGGCCTTATGCAAGAACCTCAGATGCTGTGAGGTCATGAGTGCCATGACCATGTCATGCCTCTATGCCAGGATTTCACAGTACTCATTCCAATTACCTGACTTTCACATTTTCTTTGTCCCCTCTGTTTCCCAAACCTTAGAGGGAATTATGTGAATGCCTTCTTTATGGCTGAGCATTCAAGTAACTTGTTTTTGGTATCTTGACCAGCCATAAATCTCTACATTAGCCACCATTTGCTACAAAGAGAAGCTTCTTTTATGAAGACTTGGAGCAGAACTTATCTATGATTATAAAAATAAGCATTTAAGAAAGAGTTTAACAACCAGTTCATTGAGCAAAACAGAAGTAGTTGATTCATGTATAGTACCTATGACCTCATCAGTGATGGGTCTGTGACCAGCTCCACAGGACAAAACATGAACTCCCTCCTACAGAGTGGTATTATGGGAAATCAGCCTCCCCCAACAGTTAGGCCACTGTTTCATGTTTCACTCTTCACAGGCAAACTGATATTTGTAAGCACCAGCACTTACTTATCAAACAAGAGTCTTCTGATATGGTCTCTGGGATTTAAAAGCAGGCCGACTTAGAAGGGTCTCAGGAAGACTGAGGCTGAGACAATTTTTTTTCCAAGCAATCAGACTTTTTAATACACTTATTAAAACAGAATACAGTTTTTTGCCATGATATAATGACAGTTTCAAGCTAGACAGTGTACACAAATTTAATGTCTAAGACTAATTATTCTAACTTCTATATACTTGATAACTTCTAAGGAACACAAAGAAACACAGGTGACATGAATGCTTCACTGTCTGAGTTAGTGCCTCAGTTTCTCAGGAACTAAAAGGCATTCAATACCACAGAAGCTGTGAACTCACACCTCAGAAATCCTTGATGCATTACTTTCAAGACAGCTAGACCAGGTTAACTCCATGACTCTCTGTAGGTTGTAACATTTGAGGGCCAAATCTGGAAAAGACCACTGCTAACTTTTCCCAGCTGCCCGCATACAATATTTTGAAGGCTAGCCAGTAGGGAAGAAGTTGCCAGTTGAGTTCACATATGATTCCTCTGTATTCTGCAACATTTCCTTATGTAGAGACTAAATAATAATGAATTAGGACACTCCAAGGTGGCCTCATCTTCCTTTATTCATCTTAAAAGATAGTTCTAAATTAGGTCATATTCACAGGGTTTTAATAACATTTTGGAAAATATAGTCCAACCCGCAACCATTTTAGGTTTCTCTCTTTGTCTTACTTATTTTCTTTTATATGTATGCTTTATTTGAACTATAATCCAATATTTACATATATTCTAATTGGGTGATGCATCTCTGAAATGGGTTTTCTCTCTTTATTTTACTTTATCTTTGAATTTTCTTTGATGATGAAGCCACACAGTCTCCCAACATTTGTAGGTTTCAGATATTGTATCTGCTTGATGTCATTAATATGTTGCTTCATACTCAGATACATATAAACTACTAAAGTCATTATAGACCTTAATCAAATTCAAGTTGAGGTTTGGTCAATAGCACTACATTTGTATTATTATGAACTTCCTATTGCATATGATCCAGAGCCTTATACGGTATGGTTTCTGGTGTTTGTATGTCTGCTTGTTTTTAGTGGTCCTGGGGATCAAAATCAAGGGCTTTCTTCTAATTTTGAGATAAGATTTATCAGCTGAATTTATTTTTGTCTTTAGCCATTAATTATTATATTTCTCTATACATTTTATTTTATTATTTATTTTTAAAAGTTTAATTTCAATATAACATTTGTAGGTATTTAAGAGAAATAATGCAATAATTTAATACATATGTAATGAATAATAACAAATCATGGTAAATAACATTGCATTTCTTAAATCATTTAACATTTGTATGAGATGGGAGACTCCACACGTATTTTGTTATTTTGAAATATGTTATAAATTGCTTTGGATCATAAGTTTATATTCATGTTTTTATCTTCTGTAAGAGTCAGAAAAGATGTGAAGCTTTTGTTTCTGTACTTAATTTAATTTTCTGTACATTTATAATTCCTTCCTCTAATGTCTTAACCTTCTGAAAAATTTAATTTAATTTAATTTAATTTATCATCCAGAACATTTACTTAGACTTCAAACATACATAATTTTAATCCCAGCACTCTATAGGCATTGATAGGTGAACCTCTGTGAGTTGTATTTAGCCTGGACTACATAGTGAGTTCCAGGCTAGCTATGGTTACATAGTGAAATCCTCTCTCAAAACAATAAATGCAATCACATTTACTTTTTTAGAAGTTATCTCTGTGCATAGAAACCTAAAAGGATAGTTGAGATTATCCATTGTTTCTATTTTATGAAGACTACTTTTTTCAATTTTTCATTTTTCTTTTTTTTACAATTATACACATAAACCTATAAGGAAATATGAGATTTTTGGTGTAGTGTGTTTTGAATAGCAAATGTCCTGTCATGTGTTAAAGCCTAGGACACCAGACACTGCTGCTCTTTTGAAAAGTTCTCTGTAGAAAGCTATGGCCTAGCTGGAGGAAGTAGGTAATCAGGGGTCCCTGGCCCCTGCTACCTTCTTCTTTCTGTGTAATATTTGTTTGCTATGAGGTAAGATGAAGAGCTTTCTCCTCTACATGCTCATGCCACTATGATGTCATACCCAAGCCATAAAGCCAAGTGACTCTAGACTAAATATTTTGAAACTATAAGCTAAAATCAAACCTTTCTTAGTATCAGCAACAGGGACAGTAACTGTTACAAATCCAGTGTGACCCTGGGTTCTGTGAATTTTCTTCAACAGGTCTTTGTCCGTGGCTTAGATTTGAAAGGCATAGTATTTAACTGGATACCTGAACCAAGAATAGGAAAGCAAAAGGGAAACTGCATAATTCTTAAAGTAAGAATCACTTGCTCTAGGGCAGAATGCTTCCAATATTTCACTTCTGGGCATAGCTACAGTTGTTTTTCTTTTTATTTGCTTCTTGTTCTTTTAAGTTTATTGTAGAGGATAATATCTTTGTGTGTAGATCAATATTTACTTTTTCTTCAGATTTTAAGACCTATAAAATGAATTTTCTCCCAGAGAGTTTATTTATTTTAGAAACACTTTTTGTTGCTTGTTTGCTTTCTTGCTTTAGCCTGTAGGCAAATCTATTACATCTACTCACTGTGTTTATACATTGTAGCAAGCAAGTCTGTGTCTGTTGTTCAATGACCAGTGTCAGGGCTACCATTCATAGGGTATCAAATGTTTACATTAATAACATGACAGCCTCTATTCTTTAACTTTATATCTATTCTTAAATCTTGTCACTTGAATTTCATTTTGTCTCTTTGATTATTATGATCTACTGTTCTTCAAGCCTTGAAAATATTGAATCTGGATTCTGTCATCTACCTTATTAGTTAGTTCTCCTACATTATGCCACATGACATTTTATAACATACTACCTGGAAATCCTAGCTAATAAAATTGACTGGATAATAGCTTTATGATCAGCAAATCAACATTAATAGCTATGTGACTTGAGAAAGTAATTTAAACTCAATTAAATGTCCTTTTCTGTGAAACAAGTTTGCACAAAATGAAATAAAATATATGCAGTGCTCCTCATACTGCCTGATGTAATACTATTTGTTTGTCAATGGTACTAGTGTTATCATTGCACAGTGTTGAGTGGGATAGGGTTAGGGTAGAGATGGAACTTCTTAGAATGTCTACATTTTAATGGTTTCGTAGATAATAATAAAGTACAGTCTATGCAAATGACAGGTTAGTGTCATAGTATAAATCATGGTCAGAGTACTTATATCCTTATAAAAGGGCCAATAAAGTAGGGTGCCATGTAATCCCTTTCCATCTTGTTTGCTCTGACTGGCAGGCAGGACAAGTTAATATCAAATTTTGAGTCATGCTGAATTGAAGTTCAACAGATAAAATTTTGCCCTGATTAATTTGCCATTTTGAGGATAAAATGATGAGAATATAGTCTCTTTCTTGAGATAACAAGGCGGTGATTTTTAGTTAATAATAAATAAATATATAAAATACATAGAAATAGATAAACAAAACTTAATCACTTATACCAAACTAGTAAATTTACTCATAGGACTGAAGAAATCTGTTATTTAAAACAGTTTAGGGTAGTTTTCTGTCCAAAAATAGATAAACAAAACTTAATCACTTATACCAAACCAGGACATTTACTCATGGGACTGATGAAATCTGTTATTTGAGACAGTTCGGAGTAGTTTTCCGTCAACTTGATAATAAATCAGTCACTTAGGAAGAAGAAACCTCAATTGAGGAACTGACATATCAGACTATACTGTGGGTATGTTTGTGGGTCATGTTCTTAATTAATGATTGATGTAAGAGTTCTCAGCCCACTGTGAGAAGTTCCACCCCTGAGGCAGGTTGTCCTGGGTTGAATAAGAAAGTAAGCTCAGCAAGCCATGGAGATCAAACCAGTAAGCAGTACCGCACCGTAGCCTCTGGTTGACTACCTGCAAGTTTCTGCTTTAAGTTCTCATTCTGACTGTGCTTGTTGATAGATTGTAACTTAGAATTTGTAAGATGAAATAAACCATTTCCTCCCTGAGCTGTTTTGGATCATTATTTCGATCATTATACTTATCAAAACAACAGAAAGCAAATAGGGGCACATAAAAATGATAGCATCTTAGGGTTTCTATTGCTGTAAAAAGACACCATGACCACCACAATTCATATAAAAGAAAACATTTAATTAGGGCTGGCTTATAGTTTTAGAGGTTTAGTCCATTATCATCATGGTGGGAACCATGGCAGCATGCAGGCAGACATGATGCTGGAGAAGAACTGAGAATTCTACACCTGGATCAACAGGCAGCAGGAAGAGAAAATGAACCATTGGCCTGGCTTGAACTGAGACCTCATAACCTGACCCCAGTGACACACCTCCTAGAAGAAGGACACACCTACTTTAAAAAGGCCATACCTCCTAATAGTGCCACTCCCTACGGCGCTATGGTGACCATTTTTTTTCCAAACTACCACATTCCACTCCCTGGTCCCCATAGGCTTGTAGCCATTTCATAGTGCAAAATGCATTTAGTCTAACTACAAAGTCCCCTTAGTTTATCACAGTATCAACAATGTTTAAAAGTCCAAAGTCCAAACTCTCTTCTGAGACACAATTTAATCTCTTAAATGTAATCCCTATAAAATCAAAAAGCAAATTGCATACTTCCAGTTTACAATGGCATAAGGTAAACTTTACCTTTTCAAAGGGGAGGAAAGGGAGGGACCAAAGCAAGATTTAAACACAGTAGGCTAAACTCCAAATTCTGTATGTCTGATGTCAAAATGTTGTTCCGATCTCCAGTTCCTTTCAGCTTTGTTGATTGCAATACAGTTCTCTCTCTTCAACTAGTTCCAGCTGTTAACAGCTTTCCTCAGCAGGTATTCCACGGCTCTGGCATCTCCAAAGTTTCAATGTCTCCAAGGCAATCCAGGCTTCACCTTCTCAGCTTCACATAATGGATTCTCCAGGCCTCTATGCAAGGGCACCTCTGACACATGCTTGGCCTTGTCAATCACAGAGGTTCCATAACCCTTTTCTTCCTTCCTTGACTCTAACCCAGAATCATATGATTGAAGCTGCCATGTTGTTCTGATTGCTGGGGCTGAAGCATGGCTCCACCATTCAGTTGCATCTTCACTAGACACCGGTATTCCATGGTTTCCCTCACTGTTCAAGTTTGGTTGTCCTGAAACTTGGTTTGTAGGCCAGTCTGGCCTCAAAATCAGAGATCTGCCTGTATCTGCCTCCCAAGTGCTGGGATCAAGACATGTGACACCACTATCCTGCCTAAGCTTTTCATTAATTCTTTTTCACAAATTGGAAACTTAGTTAGGTATGATCTTTCCCCAAGGTCACCACTCCCTTTATTCCATTTCTTAATCTGTTTATCTCCTTGAACACAGAACTTAGCTCCATTTCACTTTCTGGTGCTGCTTTTCTTCTCAAATTTCACATTTTATATTTTACATTGCTTATCTTGTTCCTTTTCATTATAAATCTTCATTATAGTTATCACTAATAACTACAAGGTAAAGTCAGTACTACGTTGTTTTGAAATTTTCTCTGCCAATGCAAACTCTTCACTTTAGCCTTAGGCAAACTTTTCAGACAAGGGCAAAAAGCAGCCATATCCTTTGCCAAAATATCACAAGAGCCATCTCTAGGTCACATACTAATAATATTCTTCTACTCTGAAACTTATTTTGTTTTATTTTGAAACTACTTAAGCCAGGCTCCCACAGTTCGAATTACCCTCAGCACCACTGTCTTATGTTCCTACTAGGATAGCCAATTAAACCCCACTAAAAGCATCCATGTCTTTTTCCAATTCAAAGTCACAACATTTCACATTCCTCCAAACAAAACCATGGTTGAACCTATTACAGCACTACTCCAATCCCTGGTACAAACTTCTGCCTTAGGGTTCCTGTTGCTGTGAAGAGATACCATGACCACAGCAACTCATATAATGGAAAACATTTAATTGGGGGCTGGCATACATTTCAGAGGTTTAGTCTATTGTCATCATGGCAGGAAGTATGGCAACCTGCAGGCAACCACAATGCTGGAGAAGGAGCTGAGAGTTCTATATCTGGATTGGCAAGCAGCAGGCAGAGAACTGGCTTGAGCTTCTGAGATCTCAAACCTATCCCCTAGTGACGAACTTCCTCCAACAAAGCAACATCTAGTCCAGCAAGGCCACACATCTTAACAGTATACTCCCTATGAGCCTATAAAGGCCATTTTCTTTCACAACACCACAGATAGTAATAAAAAATATGAGATTTGGAGTCCTTTAACTTGGGCTTAAATCTTAAGATCTTTCTTTATATAGCAGGCAAATACAGTAAGTATTTAACTCTTTACAGTGGTTAAAATTTGTCATCTCCAAAGTGAGAATAAGAGCACTTCCCAATACACAGGATTTGGGTTTAACAAATTAGCTAACACCTGGCACTATACCTTAGACACAGTAATTTTTCAGAAACACTAGTTATTATTTGAGAAGGTAAGAAGTTAATTTAAATTGCAGGGATGTTAACATCAGATTACCTGAGTGGATAGAAAAATTTATTATAGTTCAGAATTATGGCATGTGCTTACAATCTTAGCACTCGGGAGAGTGAAACAAGATGAACAAGAGTTGGAAGCCAGCTTTGACTACATAGTGAGAACTTTTCTAAAAATATTTCTGTGTAAATTTAATTTGCATAAAGGAAAATGATATATTGGACATGATGGCACATAATCACAGTATTCAAGGAGGCACAGAGGTAGGACTCCAAATTCAAGGCTACATATTAAGTCTGAAGGGAGAGATAGAGAGACAACATAAATAACATTAAGTTTGGAAATGCAGAGAAAGTCATGATGATGGTTTACTAAATTTCTCACCCTATTTTGTAAATATGTATTTTCTCCCATGGAAAGATGTGACTTGTGATGGGCATATTCTTCAACAATGGTTAACTTTATGTGCAATCTCATATGTTCTGTTCTTCATAATGCTTTTTATCAATAATTATAGCACCTCTAAAAATTAAAGTTCAAACTTATTTTTTGGCTTATAACTTTTCTTTCCAGCTGAATTTGTCCCTTTTAGATTCTCCTCCCATCATTGTCTAGC
The DNA here is from genome assembly GCA_001675575.1 of Neotoma lepida. Classification (NCBI taxonomy): domain Eukaryota; kingdom Metazoa; phylum Chordata; class Mammalia; order Rodentia; family Cricetidae; genus Neotoma; species Neotoma lepida. The sequence continues at coordinate 419,550 of LZPO01034856.1, forward strand.
CTTTCTGGGAGCTATATTCCATTAATTGTACTATTATCATTTCACATTCCTCTTTATACAACACTCTCCCACAACTAATTATAGTAAATTTTTGTGACTCTTAACAAATCATAACATTTTCTGTTCCAAAATTTCTGAAAACAAGGCAGTGTTAACTTTATTAACAGCAGTATTAATAACATTAATAAAAGTAATAATCCTATTACTACTTAATTCCATACTTATACCCAAGTACTGAACAAAACTTGAAAAAAAAAAACCCACCTTACAAACCTGCCTTGTATAGTCAGTATCCATGAAGTAGTAACACTAAGTCCTACCCTTAATGTAAACTTACTAATCCTGTATAGTCAATTTATTTCCTCACTATCTGAAATAACCACTTCATTATCTTTTTTCCTATCCTGAGACTTCCATCTCTTTTCTGTTTCCAGTTTCAGTTCATGAAATTGCCTGTTATTTCTTGGTGAGAAAACTTGTGAAAAGACAACCAATTTTCTACTACAAATATTACCAACTTATACACATCTATAAAATACTTTACTATCCCAGTTGCATTTAAGAAATAATTATATTTACTCCTATCTTATCATCCCTAAACCACTTTGCTCTAGATCAAATCTCCACACTTTAGATTCCAGAATCCTGTACTATTTTCATTCATATCTTCTCTTTCCCTCTCTCCATATTTCCCTCACTACTTTGGCTCTTTTTATTTCCAAATGTAAAGACTTGCTTTAACATATACATCTACTGGATGTCTTCATATAGAAGAATACAAATAGATTGATACTAATCACCCTACACAAAACTGAACTAGTAGATCGAAGTCCTCAGCATAAAACAAGATACACTGAACATGATTAAAAAAAGAAAGTGGGTAATATCCTTGAGCTCATTGGCATAGGAGACTACTTTCTGAACAGAATATTGTTAGCATAAGCACTGAGACTAACAAGTAATGAATGGGACCTCACGGAACTAAAAATTTTGGAACTGAAAATTTTGTGTAAGTCAAAGGATACCATTATATGGACAAAGTGGTAAACTATAGAATGGGAAAAGATTTTTACTAACTCCATATCTGATAGGGGACTAACACACAAAATATATAAAGAACACAAGAAACTTGATATAAAAACCCCAAATAATCCAATTTCAAAATGGGATATATATCTATACAGGGAATTCTCAGTAGTGAAACTTAAATGGCTGCAAAATACTTAGAGAAATGTTCCACATCTTCATCCCCCAGGGAAATGCAAATGAAAAGTTCTTTGAGGTTCTCTCTTAGACCTGTCAAAATGACAAAGATAAAGACAAGTGACACCTCACGCTAGTGAGGATCTGGAGCAAATGGAAAATTAATTCATTGCTGGTGAGAGTGAAAACGTGTACATCCACTATGGAAATTAGTATGTCAGTTTCTCAAAAAGTTGAGAATCAATCTACCTCAAGAAGCAACAACAACATTCTTCTACATTTATCTCAAGGATGCTTCATCCTACTGCAAGGAAATTTACTCAATCATGTTCAGTGCTTCTCTATTCATAATAGCCAGAAATTGAAAACCACCAAGATGTCCAACAACAGAAGAATGGATAAAGAAAATGTGATATATTTACATAGTGCAGTATTAAACAGCTCTTTAAAAAATGGCATGAAATATGCAGACAAATGGAAGGAACTAGAAAAAAAATGTTGAATGAGGTTACCCATATAAAGAAAGATAAATATGGCATGTTTTTGCTTATATGTAGATATTGCCATTAAATAAATGATAACCAAGCTACTATCCATAGATTCAGAAAGGTTAGGTATAGAGGAAGGAATGAGGGGAAACACATGAATCTCCCTGGGAAGGATAAATAGCATAGATTTTATGGGTGATATGGGGTAAAGGTAGAGAGGAACAGGGGTTTCAGGTGGGGAAGAGGTAGGGCTATAGGATTGAGGGAGGGATGCAGAGAGAGACAGCTAGTATTGAGGAGCATATGAGGGATGGTGTAGACACTTACTGTAGTGGAAAGTTCCTAAAATATAGGAAGGTAATCATAATGATGTTTCCAAATAGTGATGGAGAGAGAGTCCCAACTGGATATCTCTTGTCATCAAATGATGTTTCCAGTATCAGGACTGGTTTACATCCAATGGAATTGTTGGTTAAGGGAATCCCATGGAAATCCCAAAACAACCCAGGCTGTTGCCAAGACAATAGTTTGCATACTACAAACAGACATTAAGGCCCCATTGTTGAAGACAACACCCGCATAACTCATTGAATATGACAAGGATGAGGTGGTACCTACATAGAACCTTCACTCCAAGTTCTAGTGTCTTTGATATGGAAAGGCACTCTGTAGACTACTAAAAGAGAAACATAAACAGCAACTCAAACAAAAAATCTTTGATTTACAATATTGTCCTGCATACAAATTATGCTAGGGCAACAGTGGCACAAAGTTTGTGGGAGCAACCAAACAATGTCTGATTTTATTTAAGGACCAATCCACGAAATGGAACCTGACTTAGTTAGGGTTTTATTACTGTGAAGAGACAGCATGACCACAGCAACTCCTTTTTGTCTTTTTTTTTATGCTTTGTTTTTCTTTTTTTCTTTCTTTCTTTCTTTCTTTCTTTCTTTCTTTCTTTCTTTCTTTCTTTCTTTCTTTTAATTAATTTATTTATTTTTACATTAAAAAGATCTTCCACTCCTTTTACATAC
>LZPO01034856.1:428723-439582 GCA_001675575.1 Neotoma lepida
GGATACTCACCTCTTGGTCCAAACCAGCACTGGCAGGCTCTTTCTCCCAGGAGAGTGGAGTTTGCAGGAGGCGGGGTTTCAGGGTTACAGGGTATGGTGGGGGGATGGTATTGGTCTAAGCAGTCTGCAGGAGACCTGCCTACTGGCCTGAAACTGGGACTGCAATGGGTGGTGGTGCAGGGGCACAGGGTTGTGGCCCTGGGCCCATAACTGAGAGGCTGGGGTGTTCCGCTAAGGGGATACTCACCTCTTGGTCCCAATCAGCATTGGCAGGCTCTGTCTCCCAGGAGAGTGTATGCTTTGTTTTTCAAGACATGGTTTCTCTATGTAACAATCCTGGTTGCCCTGGAATTCATTTTATAGACCATTCTGGCCTCAAACTCACAAGAGACCTGCCTGCCTCTGCCTCCCAAATGCTGGGATTAAAGGTGTGTGCTATCACTGCCTCACACATAACTCTTTTAAAGGAAACATGAATTAGGGCTATCTTACAGTTCACTGGTAAAGTCTATTATCTTCATTATGGGAAACATGACTTCATTCAGGCAGACATAGTGCTGTAGAAGTAGCTGAGATTTCTACATCTGGATCAGCAGGCAGCAGAATGAGAGAGGCACTGGGACTTGCTTGAGCATTTGAAACCCCAGTGAAAACTTCCTCCAATAAGGCCACACATACTTCTACAAGACCATACCTGCCAAGAGTTCTATTCCCTGTGAGCCTATGGGGGACATTTTCATTCAAAGCACCACATTCTACTCCCTGGGCCCCATAGGTTTGTAATTGTATCCAAATGTGAAACTTTATTCATTTCAACTTCAAAAGTCTCCATATAGTCTATCACAATCTCAACTTTGTTTAAAAGTCCAAATTTCAAATTATTTTCTGAGACACATGGCAATCTCTTAAATGTAAATCCCATTAAAATTAAAATGAAAGAGCAGATCATACTTCTAACATACAGTTGCACTGGATGTATATTAACATCCATCCCAAAAAGGAGAAAAAGGAAAATAGTAAGAAAATACTGGACAAAATAAGACTGAAAACCAGCTGGGCAAACTCCAAACTCTGCATCTCCATGCCTGATAAAAGTGCTCTACAGATCTCCATCTCCTTTCAGCTTTGTTGAATGCAACACAATTACTTCTCTTGGGCTATTTCACTCCCTGTTAGCAGCTCTCCTTGGCAGGAAGGTATCCCATGACACTGGCATCTCCAACATTTTGGAGTCTCAAAGGCAATCCAGGTTTCAACTTCACCGCTTTGTGCAATAGCCTCTCTAGTCCTCCATGCAGGGACAACCCCTGACATATGCTTGGCCTCAGTGGTTTTCCTTAGTTGCAAAGGGAGATTCCATAACTGTTTTCGTCTATCCTTAATTCTAATGCCAGAATTGCATGGGATAAGCTGTCAAGTTCTGCTTCTTGCTAGGGATGAAACATGGCTCCCTTCTTCAAACATACTTTCTCCAGATTTCTGTTTTCCAGAATTTCTTTCACAGTCTGAGTTTGGCTGTCCTGTAACTCACTCTATAGACTAGGTGGGTATTGAACTCAGAGATCTGCCAGCTCCTGCCTTTCTAGTGCTGAGATTAAAGGTGTACAATAGTACAGTAGGTCCTAAGTTATTCTTTAGTTCTGTTTCACTTTTTTTTAATTGCTCTTCACAAGTAGAAGCTTAGCTGGGTAGTGTCTTGCTCTGAGATCATCAGTCCTTTCATTCCACTTAGCAACAGTTTTTTCTTTAATCTGTTTACACTTCCTAGTTCCCTCTTTCTCCTCAAACTGTACATTTTGTATTTTTTCTTGCTCTGCTTGCTCATTTTCATTATAGATCTGCATAATCCTGGCTACTAATAACCAAGCAACACAGGCAAAAGTAGGTTGTCTGGAAATCTCTTCTGATATAGAAATTATGTTAATCTGTATCTCTTCAATTTAACCTTAGGTAATTATTTTGGAAAAAGAGAGAAAGCAGCCACATTCTTTACCAAAATATAACAACAGTCTCTAGGCCACATACTAATATTCTGCTCCTCTGAAACTTCTTGAAATAGGCCAGTACAGTTCAAATAACCCTTAGCACCACTGTCTTCCATGCTTCTACTAGTATGGCCCATTTTCCCTGACTAAAACATTCGACTGCTTTCTTATCCAAAGTCCCAAAGTCCACATTCCTCCCAATGGAAGCATGGTCAAACCTATCGCAGTCATACCCCAGTCTCTTGTATCAATTTTTGTCTTAGTTGGGGTTTTATTGCTGTTAAGAGATATGACCAGCAACTCTTTTTTTACTTGATTTTTACATTATTTATTTTATTCTAAAATCATACCCTACTTTATTTTTTTAATGGATATAGTATTCTCTTATAAAGGAAAATATTAATGGGGGCTGTCTTACAGTTTAGAGGTTTAGTCTATTATTGTCATGGCAGGAAACATGGAGACACAGAGTTGGTCTGGTAAGGTTCTCACATGGTTCTGGTAAGGTACCTAGAGTTCTACATGCAGATCACCAGACAGCAGTAAGAGTGAGCTGCTGGGCCTAGCTTGAGCATTTGAAAGCTCAAAGCCCACCCCCAGTGACACACTTCCTCCAATGAATCCATACCTATTCCAACAAGGCCACACCTCCTAAGGCCACTACTTATGAGCCTATGCTGGCCATTTTCATTCAAACCACGACAGAACACATACTTGGCACTGCTTGGATAACCAATAACCAAAGACTGGCATTGCTTGGATGACCAATGACCAGAGACTAGATAGCCCATAGACTTAGGTAAGAACAAGCACTATTGTTCTTTTTTAAAAAAAGTAGTGATAAAATGACTCCTAAAGGTATTGTTCTATACTTATAGATCAGTGCCTCATTCAGCCATCATCATAGAAGTTTTCTCCTGCAACAGATGATAACAATTTCAGAGACTAACAGTCAAACATTATTGAGAGAGAGGAAGATGTTGGAACACTCCACCTTAAAGGGGATGTCTCCATCAACCCCCCAGAGCTTAAGGAACCCCAAAGAAGAGGAGGCAAAAACAGTGTAAGAGCCAGAGGGACTAGAAGACACCAGAAGAAAAAGGCCATCTAAGTAAACTGAGAAAAGCTCATATGAATTCATAGAGACTAAAGCAGCAAGCACAGGGCTCACATGGCTCTGCACCAGGTCATCTGCATATATATTATAACTTTCACTTAAATATTTCTATGGGACTCCTGAGTGCATGAACTAGTGTGTCTCTGATTCTTGTACCTTCTCTTGAGGCTTTTTTTTTCTTCTGTTGACTTGTCCACCTTTGATATGGTGGTTTCTTTTTTATCTTTTATTTTCATGCTTACTTGTTATCTCTTAGAAGCCTGTTCTTTTGTATTGAGAGACAGAAAATGAATAGATCTGGATCAGAGGGGAGGTGGGGAGGAACTGGAAGGAGTAGAGGGAGGGGAAACTAATCTGGATATATTGTATAAAAAATAATCAATAAAAAGGAAAAGAAGGGAAGAGAAAGAAAAGGAAGGGAATGGAAGGGAAGGAAAGGGAAGGGAAGAGAAGGGAAGGGAAACAAGGGGGGAATACTTTGCCTACCTTGAACCCTCAAAGAGCTCAAACAGATTAGAACATTCTTCCTGTCTCTCAAACTAAAATGTTCTTGAGCATGTATAAGGAACAGAAGTCCTTATGGAGCAGACAACATGATGCTGATGTAGATATCAGATATGAATCAATTTAGATGTAGCTGGTGAAAGAGAGCTATGAACCTACACAAAATGGCTGACAATGAATATCTAGAAAGGTCCTTGCACAATTTGAAAAGGTAATGACAGAACCCCTAGAGAGGGCTGGCCCTGAGTCATAACCCACTTCATCAGTGGGTGCCTGGAGTGGGCTGACACCAGTGAGGTGTCACTAGGATACACAGCTGAGAGAGGGAGAATTTGGTGGTTGGAATCTAGCAGGTCATCAGAGACTAACTAGGTGAAGCCAAGCTAGCTTATGAGATCACACTCTGAGGCCATCATGCCGAGGATCAGGCAAAGCAGCCATTAACGGTCATCATCTCATCACTTCAGCACCTCCAGAACTGAGCTGATCTTCTCTGTGGGCATGGTGGAACACCATCTGAAGGAGAGTGGTCATCAAGCCAACCCTGAAGTTTCTGATCTGCAGACTTCTGGAGCTCACAGGCAATAAGGCCCAATTCCAAGATGATCAAGACACATTACTCTGGAGCTGCTGGACATAGGGGCCTACAACAACATACTGCTCAGTGAACAGTTCTAATTCATCACTATCTCCCAGGTGGCCCCAGGTCATTGCTAGCTACCAGCTCCTGGCTCTGGACTGCTGATGAACCTATCAACCTGCCTAACAATAACACATGCCTTCATCCTGGAAGACCTTTTCTATAGAGCACTGAATGGCTGATCAGCCTACACCTGTTGCTTAAATTCTAATTGGTCTTAATAATAAAAACTCAGAGTCAGATATAGGGGTAAATGCTGAAAGAGCAGAGAGGCAGAGCAGCGAGCTGCTAGTTCTTACCTCTACAAAATCCTTAGCCAAAAAGAGAATGAGCTCCTTTCTTCACCCTGCCTTATCACTTCCTCTGTCCATCCAGCCATATCACTTGCTGTCTGTCTGTACAGATCTCTAGACTTCTATTCTTAACTAATGGCAAGCTCCTCCTTCTGATTTTCAGGCAAGCTTTATTTGTTAGCTCATTAATAAAATATCGTCACATTTCCCCTTTTTTTGTCTAAAATAAAAAAAGTTATAACTAATGTAAGAAAACTATTTACAATAAATACAATATATACAGGCAATAAATACATCAACAATGTCTAGTCCATTTGCATTTGACAAATTCAGAGAAAGTACTCCATTATCTATCCTATCTTGGTGAATCCAAAGAATTGTACCTAATTCACCTTCTATCCTAATTTGCATTATCAAAATTATCATTTAATGTTTCTTAACTCTATACACTTTACATCTCTTTAGTAAGTTTCTTTTCTGAATCTGCTAACAAGTAAAACTATAATCATAACTATCTAGTCTTCAACTCTACCAGAAAACTGAGAAGGAATAATATTAACTGAGTAAGCAGGAAATGCAAACAAGTGACTTTAAAAAAATGTGAGAAATGACATAAACAGCGACTGTCTGGACAGTCTACCAAAGTTCCTCTGCAATGCTTGGGCATTGTCTTTGGCCTACAGACCTAGCATATATGACAGACTTATCTGTGAGGCAGCATTTTCTAAAGAGCTTTCCTACCTTGTTTTGGCAAAGATCAGCAGTCCTTTCTTTTGTGTCCTTCTTGTTCATTTGGACATCTTTTGTGTCCTGCTTGTTCATTTGGACAGCATACTGTCAGTAGTCAAGGCAAGGGCATTTTCTTGCCCAGTGGCTAACTTCTGCCACAAAGAAAGAAAACTCTATATGGTGTTTCTTCAATGCCCATAATCTTCTTTGAAATAGATTGGTGTTGCCAGGAGCAGATATGTCTCATTGCCATAAAAAAAAAGAACCTATCTTATTAAAACATCTTAAGTGACATATTCTGTAAATCTCTCAAGTGTTTGCAGATGACCTGTCTATTTAAAATGTATCTCTGTTTGACCTTGAAAACATACCTAATATGAGTGCAAGTTCAATTGTAATAAGTGATTAATTACTAACCTGCATTTCTTTATTATCCTAAATAGTTTATAATAATAACATTCAAGGACTGGCAATTTGCATTACATTGTTTAATGAGTTGTATAGGTACAATACCTTGAACAAGAGTAGAAATATATGTACAGTATGTTATAACAAAAATAAGCTCAAATTTGTATCAATATACAAAAATCCATGTCAATGTAAAATATTTAAGACTATTAGTTGCTTTTTTGCTTAAAAGTAGATTCAATAATCTACCTTTTCATCCCATTTCTATACCCCCTCTTTTTTCTTTTCAGAGTAAATTCAAAAATCTACCCTTTTATCCTATCATATCTATAGCCCCCTTTTTTTCTTTTCTAAAAAAGTAGCCTGAATCTAATCTTTATTTTAGCTTTTTTTCCTGATCATTACCAAAAAAACTTGTAACTAACCCGCCTAATTGTGTCCTGCTGGTCCAGTTTGGACAGTAAATGTCAGCAATTGAGGCAAGAGCAGTTTCTTTGCCCACATGGCTAGCTTTTGCCATAAAAAAAGCAAACTCCTTATGGAGTCTTTTTGATGTCAAACATCTTCTCTGAAGTAGATTGGTGCTACCAGGAGCAGACATGTCTTACTGTCACGAAAAGCCTAAGTTATTAAAATTTTTAAATGCAATATGCTGTAGATCTTTGAAGTGCCTGAAGATTACATATCTATCTGAAATATATATCTGCATACTTAGAAAACCTAACTAACATAACTATAAGTTTGACTATTATAGATGACTCTTAATCTGTATTTCTTAATTATATATTATATTTTTAAATGAGCTATATAAGCATAATACTCTAAACAAGAGTAGAAATATTCATACAATATAAAATAAGTAACTTTAAATTTGTATCAATAAACTAAAATCCATACCAATGTAAAATATCCTGAGATTAATAGCTGTTCTTTTGTATTAAAGTAGATTCAATAATCTATTCTTTTATCATATCATTTCTATATCCTATCCCCCTTTTGTCCTTTAGAAAGAGATCTTTGAATTTAACTCTTATGTTTATCTTTTTTTTACTATGACCAATAACAATTTGTAACCAAACTCCCTAAACAAATACAAACATCCATATTCTATTTTCTTGCGAATGTAGGTATAGTTCTCTAGGCTACATCCTATTGATTGTGTGTGCTGGTAATCTTTGGGGGAACTTGAAAAATTTAGGATTATGGTCAAGTCCTAACTGGAGTATTCTGTGAGGCTGTATCATCTCAGCTAGTTGCCTTGAAGCTTTTCAGGATGTAAAACTCAGAGGAAACTGCGACAGAGGCACTTTGAGATGTTGGATCATCTGGGTCATCCTCTCCCATCAGAGATTTTTCAGGGAGTCTTCCTCTATTAAATCTGATTTTTATTGACCCAGAATGAATCCATAGCTTCTCATTTCCCGTGGAAACAAAAGCATAACCTCTTCCTAAAAGTAACATATCTTTCGATTTATATTTTGAAGTCAAGATCATTTTTAAATGTATAGATTGGTTTAATATACCAATTTTCATAATCCAAGGTCTTTTAGTAGCCAAAAAAAGACGACATAATAATGTACATAATTCAGACTCTCTGTGTATTTTTCATCTTTATGTGGTTTATTATATTTTTTGTTACTCTATTTCCATTTTAAGGACTTTCTATTACCCCTTTTCTTCTCTCTCTCAAGCCTACGTATATTTTTAAACACACTGTAACCCGTTTAGATTTTTTTTTTTTCTGAATCTGTCTATACTGCATAGTTCTTTTTCTGACCACATGGGTCTTTAAACTGCTAAGCAAGCATGGCTAGGACAAAGTGATGGCTGGCTCTGCTCCAATCCTTGGTTCCTTGAGAGGCTAGTCTTATAATGGAGGTACGTTTACGGTTAGTTCTAGGAACCATGTTTACCACTCTAACTCTGTGAAGTTTTTGGGTCCATGCTGCCATCAAGTAGTGTGCCACCCACAGCTCATAAACTCCATTTAAATGTTTGGCAGCAGGGACTCTTAAAAGAGCCATATGTTTTTTGCTACTAACACTCTCAGAAAGTCCTCTGTTAATGGAGCCGTGCCTCTGTTTGCCACTAGGAAACAGAGCCTACTGGCGAAAAGACGGTTACCAAGAATCTGTGCTTGACTCTGTTCCTGTGCATTTAGAACCTTCTTTAAGCTTTCTCAGATCTTACATGGATCCACACGTGATGGTGGATGCCATTTGTAAATGGATGTTTCCTGTCTTGTCTGCCAGTCTCAAATAACCAACTCAGAGGTTGAATATGAATTATAAATGCTGGGTTGATAGCTCAGACTTGTTACAAGCTAACTCTTAAGTTAACCCATATTCCTTGTTTATGTATTTTCTGTCATATGGTACCTTTATTAGCATGGTGTGTTCATCTTCTGCTCCTTCTGCATCTGGCTGGTGACTCTCATCTCTGTCCTTCTCCTTCCCGTCATCCTTAGTTTGGTCACCCCACATATACTTCCTGCCTGGCTACTGGCCAATCTGCATTTTATTAAACCAATTCAAGTAACAAATCTTTACAGTGTACAAGAGGATTATTTTGCAACACTCCACCTCGCTCATCTACCATGTGGTGGTGTGGGCAAGGGAAAGATGTTTCCTCTTCTACCCCTGGTGGGAGAGCTGGCCCCTGGGTCATGAGAGTGGGAGAACTGGCTCTGCCCCATACCAGCTGCAGCACTCCAGAGAGAAGGCCCCAAACCTCACTTGGGCATCACAGTAGAGATGGCCTTGGTGGTGTGAGTGCAGGTAAGCCAGTTCTTGAGGAGATGAGAGCAGGAGAAATGGCCTTTCCCTTGTTACCTGCTGCATTGGGTGAGCTAGCCAGGGCAATGATGGAGAGACAGCCCTTGTGGTAATGATGAGGAAGAGCTAGGGGGCTGACTAACCCAGCTACAACTCAGGCCCAGAATCAGTGCTATGAGTTGCCCCATCCAAACATCCACCCCATTTATGAACTGCTGGTGCATGTGAAGAGGGTGGTCCTACAGATACCATGCAGTAGAATCTCCATGACACAGGGCAACAACAGGATATTGAAGAAGAGTCCCAGTGAGAGATCAGTGTGGATAGTGTAGCAGAAGCCAGAGGCATTAAGCCAGACCAAAATCTCATTGCAACAAACATATGCAAGTAAAGATGTATGGACTAAAGGGTATACCATGTAACTCACTGAGCCACATTACAGCTTCCATGACAAGATTTTTTTAGGGAGGGGCTTGGTTGCAAGGGCAGAGGGCAGATACAAAGGGACAGGAAGATTAATGGGATTGGGATGTATGATGTGAAATCCAAAAGAATAAAAATAAATTAAAATATATTTATTGGGTGTCTATAGTTGCACAAAAAGTTTGAACAAATTGAAGAGATCTCATGTACTCGTTCCTCAGTTTCTTTTGCCCCAGGTTTCATCTTGTAAAACTATAATACAATACTATAATAAGAATATTAACCTTGATGCAGTAATAAAACCAGTTTTCCAGGAAAAATGATTCAAATATTCCTTCTTTTGCCTTTTTATATACCCATGCATTAAGTACCTAGTTTCTACATTTTTTTCAATAAGAAGATAATATCTAAGTGGAACCAGACAGTATGGACCTTTTTGGACAGGGTGTTTTTAAGAAGATAATTCTTTAGATACTCACCTAGGATATTCCATGAATTAATAGTTTGTTGATTTTTATTGTTGAAAAGTATTTCATAAAGCACATATACAACAGTTTGCTCAACCATTTAAATCACTAAAAGTCAGATGGCCTGTTCCCTAGAAATCAACTGTATTGAAATTTCTATAAGCACTGTGACCACTTTATATTGTTTTATTGTGAATAAAAGTCATCAGTTCTCGGAGATAAATTGCCAAATATTCAAATATTCTGTACATGGTTGTTGAATACATAGGGTTATCTGTTATTGTAACTATTGTTTAAGATATCATTTTAAGTGAAGTTTTTGCAAATTTTAAAATATACAGGATGCTTTTGAAGTACTTTGGATTATATGATGAGAAGTAGGAATGATATATTATAGTATTTTTTTAATTTTCTGAGGAGCCATCGTCCTTCATATAGTAACTGCAACATTTTTATTACCATTGAGAGTATGCACATGTTAAAAATTTTTTATATTTTCAGTAACAATTAGTCTCCTAGTTTTGTATGTCTTCTTTTTTATTTTTAAATTCTTTTTCATTAAGAGAATAAAATGAATAAAAAGAATTATGTGGGTGGTGGTTTCTTAGACATACAGCTGAATATAGGAGAGGGTATGATATTCATGCCACAGTGTGCATGTGGAGGTCAGAGGACAACTTGTGGGGCTCAGTTCTCTCTATCCACCTTTATATGACTTTCAGGGATAGAACTCACTCTTCATTTTTGGAAACAAACATCTTTACCTGCTTAGCTATCTCACCAGCTCCTCTTCTAATTTTGACAGTAAGCAAACTTATGAGTATAAGGTGTTTTATAATTGTGATTTTCATTTGTACTTTCATAATTAGTGATTTTGAACGCTTTATATGCTTGCTCACTCTTTATATTTTATTTGCCCATTTTTAGTAGTTTGTGTTTTCTTTCTATTGTTAAGTCTTTTGTACATGTTTGATAGTAACTTTGTCATTTCACATTTTGCTTTTTCATACTATTGATGTGTACTTTGACACAGAAATTTCATTTTAACATTGTTCAATTTATTTACTTTTCTTTCTTTTTTCTTTTTACTTGTTATAATTTTAGGTTCTGTTTTAGTAACTATAAATTTAGGTTTTTTTATGTCCTTGTGGTAGGCTGATCAAGTAATTATTATGTGTTGACTTTGTAGGAAGTTTCTTTGCTGTGATATACAATTTTGTGATGTTAATACTCCTTACTTTATCTGTTAGTAATATTGGCTCTTGGCATTAGAATATTATTTATTGATTTTATGTAGTAGGGCATATATTGCTAAATAGGAAAAATAAAGGAGAAAGGGTTTTTATGTTGTTAGACTACTTTGTTCTATGCCATATAAAAAGGGGCACATTTTATCACAGCTTTTCTTGTTTGCAACTGAAGTTTGTACTAAGTTGGAAGGTACTGCAGTGAGCTGTTTGATACATTTGTCGGCAATAAAGAATTACTGAAAATTCATTCCTCAAGTCAGGTGGTCCTT
>LZPO01034856.1:449850-474065 GCA_001675575.1 Neotoma lepida
TTTGGTTTTCCGAGACAAGGTTTCTCTGTGTAGCTTTGCGCCTTTCCTTGAACGCACTTGGTAGTCCAGGCTGGCCTCGAACTCACAGGGATCCACTGCCCGGCATAATCAATTCTTAAATGTTTTGCACTTTATATAATTTGTGATTTTGTGATTTTTTTAAAATTCAATAGCAGTATCTGGAAGAATACTTAAAATTGTGTAACAATAAAACCAAGCACTGCCTCAAGGAAACCAAACCAAACAAAATAAAACAACAACAAAATTACAAATCATAATGTACCTTAATAAAAGTATTAGGAGCTCTGAAAAATAATACAATTTTTACAGCACCTAGAAAAATATTCAAACATGAAAGAGCAATCATCAAAAATAGTAGGAAATCGTGAAATTTTTACATCTTCTTTCAGTTCCTAATGTGCCAAGAATTTTGGTCTTAAATTGTTGCATATTGGTTCCCCTATCTTTACACCAAGGTACAACACAGTACATATATATTGCTTGTCCTTTTGTGAAATCTAATTTATCTATTGGGTTCCCCAAGGAGTTATTGGTACATCTCTGTCTGGCATAACTTGTTAGGCATTTGAAATAAGTGTTGTCATTATTTATGAAAGATGTAAAAAAGACGTGGGGCCAACGACATACTCATTAAAGTGCCTGTTGTGCAAGCGCCCATGTAAAAGCTGTGTGAGTCAGCAAGTATCTGTAACCCCAGAGGAAGAGACAGTGACAGGAGGATTTTAGGAAACCAATGGCCTGCTAGTCTAGCCAAATTAGAAACCTTTGCCTTCAATGAGAGATAGAGTCTCAAAAAATAAGAGTGGAATTAATAGTGTAAAAATTCTGATATTGGCCTCCTGTATGCAAACACACATGCAAGCACAAGAACATATACATACATACATACATACATACATACATACATACATACACACACACACACACACACACACACACAAAAGATAGACACAGACAGATAGACAGACAGATAGAGAAGGTCACTGCAAATCCAATAAAACCTAGAAAAATAAAAGTGTGTGGGAAGAATTCAATAGATTGTGGAAGGTTTGAAAAAGTTGGCAAATATTCTTTGAAAATAAGGACATTCCAAATTAATTATGTGTACAGGGATCTTTAGAATTTCATATTCATGCTCAGAAAAGGTGTTTATTCAGAAAAGACCCAGGAACACCCTTATCTTTCATTCTGATATGGCCAGCAGACTCAGAAGTTGTTCACTGTTTTTTGCTCTTTTTATTCTTTTGACTCTACTCTTTTGGTTGGCCTGCCACCCAGCTACCAGAAAAATCTCACAGAGGCATATTCTTAATTATAAATGCCCAGCCTTACCTTGGCTTGTTTATTCCCAGCTTTTTTAAACTTTAAATTATCCCATCTAACTTTTGTCTCTGGGCTTTTCTTACTTCTGTGTATCTTACCTTCATTCTTACTCCATAGCTGCCTATGTGGTTGGGTGCCTGGCCCCTAGCATCCTCCTCTCCTTGTTCTCTTGCATTTTCTTCTTTTTTCTCCCAGATTTCTCCTTCTATATATTGTCTTTATTCTGTCTGTCTGCCAGCCCCACCTATCCTTTCTCCTGCCTCACTACTGGCTTTTCAGCTCTTTATTAGACTATCAGGTATTTTAGACAGGCAAAGCAACACAGATTCACGGAGTTAAACAAATGCAACATAAAAGAATACAACATATCTTTGCATCATTAAACAATTGTTCCAGAGCATAAACAAAAGTAACACACCTTAAAATAATATTCTACAATATTCAGACAAAGCCTAGCTGATCATACATGGAATTCCTTAAAATAGTTTTAAAGGGTTGGTGAATTGGCTGCTCCCATTCATATGTTCTTGGTGATTTGATTTTCACCACTAGCTTCTGCTATACAAGGAAATACATGTAAAAATGTTAATAAAAACACGTAAAGAGAGGTTTTTCATGAGCACACATAAAGTATAGTATTCTTTGAAACAAAATAGTTTGTGGTAGTCTCCAAATGAGACACTACTATAATATGATAGTGTTAACAAAAGAAAGATTTTCAGCTGAATTCTCATTAACCTTCATGGCTAGAAGTACAATTAAGAAATTCAGTACGGAGAGAAATTGTAAGCTAATATCTTTCTACTTGGTAAAACTGTTCTTAAAATCTGAGAGTATATTGTCTTCTAAATAAAGCTGTTCAGAAGAAAGCAGTAGAAATGTCAAAGAAAGTGCTGCATCTCACATACACTAGACCTACAGGACCATAAGAGTGCAGGGGTACTAGAGAACTATCAGGAAAGATGTATTGCTATCCTGGTCCCACAAGTCAAACCCCAGGGAACACGGAGGCAGCAGAGACCTAATGGCTCACATTCACTATTCTTGCACACAGCTCTTGTTTACTCTCTATAATTTGATTATTGGACCCAAGTACTAAGGACAATATATACTTGAATCATACAATATAGAGATATCAAGCTGATACCAACATGAAAGTATCATCCATGTTGGCTAGATGCCACAGTGCTATAAGGTGCTGTGTATTCTATGAGAGGAGAAAAGTAATCATCAGTACTGCCCCATTTTGAACTCTGAGCTACAATAATGATCAGCATGGCAAGTTATGCCCATCAGTGCAATAGTCCCATTAATGTCATTGAAGTAACCAGTCACCTTTTTATTAGATTTGAGGCCAACTCCTATGGTTTAAAACCATACTTTACACAATTAGCATGGCCAAGACCCTGTAGCTACTCAGGTTATAAATCTTAGGAGAAAAACTCTAAGGGGACAGAACATTAAACTGATTCCTAATGACTTACAGTTTATCCACATACTAGGGTACTTCTCAACTGTCTTCAAAGATGCTTCTTTGTAGTAATTGTGACTGACACACAGATCTACAATTGGCCAAGGAGTAGAGAATAAGAGACTTCAGATATAAATGGAGCACATATATGCACTCCCACCTCCAACTACTTAGGTATCATTGTACAATAAGAGGATGATGGTGATGTTGTTCTGTATGCTGTGAATATTTGCTGCTTTGATTAGTTGATAAATAAAGCTGTTTGCCAATGGTGAGGCAGAATATGGTTAGGTGGGACATTCTAACTAGAGAGGGAGGAAAAAGAAAGCAGAGCTGAGCAGCTTTTGCTAGCTGCCACCAGGAGAAGCAAGATGTAACAGTACCAGTAAGCCACAGGCCACGTGGCAAGTATAGATTTATAGAAATGAGTTAAGTTAAGATGTAAGAGCTAACTAATGAGAAGCCTGAGCCATTAGGCCATAGTTTGAAAATAGTATAAGCCTCTGTGTGTTTACTTGGGTCTGAGTAGCCGTGGGACAAAACATTCTCCTACAAATGGCACCTAATGTGGGGCAAGTGTTTCCACCTGAAACCTGAGAGAAATAAATAAGAGATTCTAAAACAGAGCCAAAAACAGGTTCCTGCTTCATGTCTCATGCGGGCTGCCACAGCATTTGGTCTTGACCCGCAGCATGGCAGATTCCTGCCATGGGGTACACAGAGCTGTCTCCAAGCTGTGTAGCACACTGCATAATGGATATAGCCTTTACTTATATAGACAAAAAGGGTTTATGGGCCAGCTGCATGCTACTCTGATGGCAGCATGGATCCCAGAGTTGGTGGGGTAAGCGTGACTCTCCTGGGTATCCCTGCCATGTTGAAAACCTGAGGTGGGTGGATTCAGCAGCCAAGGCTGCTGGTCCTAACCTCACAGTTTAGCAGTTTAAAGTCTCTCCTGATCAGAGAAGGAATATAGATTCACAATAAAACAGATTCAAATAAAATAATCTCTGAACAGTTTACTATATATGTAAAAATGTACATGGGCTTGAAAGAGAAAAGAAAAGGAATATATATGCAATTATATAAAGAAATAGAAAGTTTTTAAAAATAAAGTCTTTAAAGAAGCAGTAAAAGTAATATAATAAGGCATGTAAAGACGGATATTACACAGAGAATCTGCATTGTGTTGTCTTTGGGATTTTTAACTGCAGAAAGACATTTGATCATAAAGGTTGCTGAATTAAACCAGAGAGTGTATTTTATAGGTATCTTAACTTCAAATTTGGATCTAAGGATATGTTGCTTTGGAAAGGAGGCTCTGCTTTTGTTTCCACAGGATGCAAGAGGCTATGGATTTATTCCAGGTTAAGATGGATCAGATTTGATCAAGCCAGACCTCCTAAAAGTTAACAGATGGTACCTATCAACAAAGGTTATAGCCAGTCTTCCCAGGACTTGAACATTATTTCAAATTTTCTCAAGATCCCCATAAGAATATAGTGCCCCCTCTATCAGCAGGAAGTAGCCTAGAACACTATGCCCACATTCCCAAAAAATGGATTATAGATGTTTGTCTTTGTTTAAGTTGTTGGTTACAAATTGTTATTGGCCATAGCTAATGTCTTTCTAAAAGAAAAAAGGGGGATATGGTATAGAAGGATGGCCAACATTGCAGAGGAACATGGGTAACTGTCCAGGTAGCCAGCTGTCTCTGTCATTCTAGATTTTTGGAAGTTGCTTACAATGCTTTTCCTGTTTACTTAGGTAATATTATATCCTTCTGAGGTCTTTGATGTAGTTGAAGACTAGATAGTTATAGTTTTCCTTAGTTATGATAAAAAATAGATATAAAACTTTAGACTCACAAATATAGGATAGATGATAGAATATTTTCTTTAATTTTACAAAATACAAATAGACTAGATACTGTAACTGTAATTCTTGCTTGATAACTGTTCTATTATATGTAATTTTACTATGTTGAAGTTAAAACCTTCCTTTTAAATAAAAAGAAAATGGGAAATGATGGTGATGTTGTTTTGTAAGCTGCGAATGTGTGTTGCTCTGATTGGTTAATAAATAAAGCTGTTGGCCAATGGTGAGGCAGAATAATGTTAGGTGGGACATTCTAACTAGAGAGAGAGGAAGAAGAAAGCAGAGCTGAGCAGATGCTGCTAGCTGCCACCCGGAGAAGCAAGATGTAACAGTACCAGTAAGCCACCGGTCACGTGGCAAGTATAGATTTATAGAAATGGGTTAATTTAAGATGTAAAAGCTAGCTAATGAGAAGCCTGAGCCATTAGGCCATAGTTTGAAAATATTATAAGCATCTGTGTGTTTATTTGGATCTAAGCAGCCTTGGGAGCTGGGTGGGACTGGACAAAACATTCTCCTACATGGGGAGGAAAGAAGGCAAAGACTATAATAGATAGAAGATGATTGTAATGAAGCAGTACTTTCCAGATGCTGCCAAGTCATTGTACGTAAGAATTTACAGAGTTGGACAGCATGCACAAGACCAGTGAAAGCTCAAGCCAGATAAAAATACATTATGGAGAGAAGCAGTGTGTACAAAGTCCCATCCCTTGATAAAAGCTTAGAAATGATAGCTTCCGGAAGAGGAAGGGTTAGTTTTTTTAAGAGTATGGCCTCTGATAGGTTAACCAAACTCTAATGTAAGGCTACATATCCAAGAATATTTGGGCAACAAAAATGTGTTTGGTGGGGTTTAAAAAAAAAGAGAATAGAATGGGGGCTGGGTAAGAAAAGGTGGTTGGTCTGGGAAGAGTTGGGGAACAAGGTGAATATGACCAAACTACATTGTACAAAATTTTCAAAGAATTAATTAAACATAGGGAATGACATAAAATGAAGTAAAATGTACTGTAAAACAGTAAGGAGTGTAGGTATGTTCAAGAACACAAACAGACGAATGAAATAAGGAAGGCATTACTGTAGAATAAGAAAGAGAATTTCAAAAAAGATAAAATTATTGAAGAAAATGCTGGAAATAAAAAGCATGCTAAATAAAATCATATATATATATATATATATGTAAAAGGTCTCAGCAATAAAATGAATCTAGAATATGATACTATGTGATAATGAAGACAAAGTGAAGGAACTGAAATAATCCACCAAAGACAAAAATAAAATAATAAGGAAGTACCAGTGAGAATCTAAAAGTTATGCAGGACTCTCTAAAAGGATGAGCCTTATAGTTTGTAGACAAAGAAGCAAAAAAATCTTGTTCCAAGGACATAAATATTTTCAAATAATTGTAACAAAATTTTTTCCACAGTTAAAAAAATGAGATACCAATATAGCTACTGGAGTTATTAAACATACCAAACTGAGTAGACAAGAAAAGACCCTACAGTAATTATATTATAATCAAAACACCAAAAATGCATAGCAAAGAGATTACATTTAAAGCAGTAAGAAGGAAACACCAAATCATTTATTAAGACAGGCACATGAGAATAGCATCAACTGAAATCTCAGAAGCCAGAAGGGCTTGGAATGATGTATTTCAAGTTCTGAAAGATATCAACTGCCAACCTAGACTACTTACCCAGCAAAGCTGTCAGAATTGAAGGGAAAAATGAAAGCTTTATGTGATAAAAACAGACTAAAGGAATTATGAATACTATTCCAGCTCTTAGAAAGACACTTGAAAGAATTCTTTAGACTGGAGAGAAAAATAAATCTACTCATAAGGCAAAAGAAAGAATAAACCATACTAGAATAATAGTTAAGCAATAGGTCAGTGGTTCTTAACCTCTCTAGTGCTATAACACTTTAATACAGTTTCTCATATTATGATGTCCCACAACCATTAAAATATTTTGTTGCTACTTCATAACTATAATTTTGCCACTGTTATGAATTGTAATGTAAATATTTGTGTTTTCCAATGGTTTTAGATGAACTCTGTGAAAGGGTTGTTAGACTCCCAAAGAGGTTGACACCCACAGAATGAGAAACACTGTAATAGAGGAAGAAACTTAAAAAAAGGTAAACAATAGAAAATCAACCAAATTCCAGGAATTAGAGCACTTCTTTCAATAACAATCCTGAATATTTATGGTCTCAATTCTACAAACAAATTCTTGACTCAAAAAGCACAAATTCTCCCTTTGTTTGCTCTAAGAATTACACTTTACTACATAATAAATAAATAAATAAATAAATAAATAAATAAATAAATAAATGAAACAGATGCTATTTTAGGATGAAAGGATGGAAAACCATATTCTAAGAAAATGGACATAGGAAATAAGCAAATGCTGCCATTTTAATATCTGATGACACACTTCACACCACAATTAATGAGAAAAGCTATTTTAAAGAAGGTTTAGTTCATATCAATTGAGAAAGCAATACATTAAGAGAACACAACAATTCTAAATATATATTTTCTGAGCACTTGTGTACACAATTCCTTAAAACAAATACTCCTAGATGTGCAGTCGTAAGTGAACCCATCACAATAGCATTGGGTATCTTCAATGCTCCACTTTAACCAGCTGATATACCAATTCAGCAAAAGGTAAGCAGAGAGACATCTGAATTAAATAACATCATAAAATAAATTGACTTAATAAATATGTACAAATGATTACACCCAAACAGTGCATATTAGAAAGTATTTTCAGCAGACCATGGAACTTTCTCAAGTAGATCAAATATTAGGACATATAATGATAGAAGACATTGAAATTATTCCTCATATTTTATCTGGTCATAATAAAATATGGCTATACATGAACATGGAGAGAAACCTTAGAGCATATACAAACTCATGGAGACTAAACAACACAGAATTGGTATGAAATAGGATTTGGGGGTAGGAAAGCATATTCAGAATATTGTATATGAAAAATTTTTTTCAACCAAAAACATAAATAAGACAAACTAAAATACAATATACAAAAACCTATGGAATCCAATTCAAGCATTATTAAGAGAGAGGTTTACAGCTCTAAGTGCCTGAATTAAGAAATAAGAGAAATTTGATATGAACAACTTAATGACATATCTCAAAACTCTTCAGAAAGAACAAACCAAACCCAACTCGGTAGATGGAAAGAATTCATTAAGGTTTGGTAGAAGTAAATCAAATGGAAACACACACAATACAAAGAATAAAATAAATAAATAGATGGTTCTTTGAAAATATAAGCAAGGTAGACAAAGCCGTAGTTAAATTAAACAACAGAAAGTTAGAGAAGACAAAAGTTAATTAAATTAGAGATGAAAATGGAGTCATTACATAGATAGGAATGAATTTTTTTAAAACATAGTAGATCTTATGCTGAAAACATAAGTTCATGAATTAGAAACAGCTGAAAGAAATGGATGAGCTGTCAGATGCATATGATTTCCAAAAACTGAAACAAATTGAAATAAACAATTTAAGTCACAATGAAGTAGTAACTAAAATTCACCAAAATTTTAAAATGTTCAACCCAAGATGGATTCTCTGATGAATTCTATCAGATCTTCAAAGAATTAATACCAGTGTTTCTCAAATTATTCCACAAAACAGAATATGAGAGAATATTGTCAACCTCTTTGATGAAGTTAGTTTTAGAATCTTTATCAATGGCAAATAAAGATAAAACTAAAAACAAGATAAAAGAAATTACAGACTAGTCTCCCCAGTAAATATAGACACAAAAACTGTCAACAGAATAATTTCAAACTGAATTCAAGAACACATAAAGAAGCTCATTCACTGTGGTTGAGTTTATTCAAGAGATACAGGTATAGTTCAACATACATAAATTAATGAATGTTATAAATTACACAAATCTGGTAATACATATGACAGGGGATTTATATCCAAAATATATTAAGGACTCAAAAAAAGACAAAGACTCAGAGACAACAAAAACCCATTCAAAAACTGACTTAGGATGTGAACACCTCTCAAAAGAAGATCAAGATGTGAACTTTCAGCTGTTGGTCCAGCTACCTGCTACCAGGCACCTCCACTCCACAGTCATGAACCCTAACCCTCTGGAACTATAAACCCAAAATTAAAACTTTCCTTCTATATGTTGCCTTGGTTATGGTGTTTCATGATAGCAATAGAAAAGTAACTAAGACATTCAATATTTCTAAAATAATTTAAACACATTATCAACAAACAAAGAAATGAAAAACAATAAAAAGAAACTATGAGAAGACATTGGTCTATCAGAAATGGAATATGTGTAAATAAGAAAAGTAAGAAAGGAAAAGAAAATGTAATAATGAAATACCAAAAGGAAGATACAAAAGAGACTGGAAAATATTCAGAAATAAACTAGTATAATCAACTCAACAATTCAAGTGATAATTACCATCTTCTAACAGAGGCTTTCCTTTTTAGTAGGAAACTCCATGTGTTACATTTTTCATACATTTCATAAATATCTAAGAGAAGCAACTTAAAAGGGTAATTTTAAAATTTTAATTTTTGCTCAGCTTCAAGCTTTCAAATACATTGGGTGATGTTCCATTGTTTCTTGCTCATGTTGAGGAAGAGTATTATATAGGAAAGGCAGGGTGGAGCATAGCTGATCACCTAATAGCTGTCAGGAATCAGAGAAAGGAGGAAAGAAGATAAGGACAAGTTCTGTCCTTGCAAAACAGGGACCCAGTTACATATTTGTTCACAGTAGGCTCCATATCAAATATTTTACTGCCATCTAATCTCTATATTATAGAATATAAAAATTAATCAAGGGATTAATCCATTCATTAGAGCAGAGATCATGGGATATAATGACTTCAAAATTATCAGTTTGCATCCAGGTCTGCAACTTTTGAATATTTTATCAGGGTACTTTATATAGAAATATAGCAATATTCATGCATTAAAAGTATAGCTGGTATATCAGTAAATACACTGATATTAAATTTATACTAAGAAATGAATACATGCATCTGGAGCTATATTACAAAACTTCCTTAGACTCTTTTTATGTTGTTGTTTGGTTTTGTGATTCCTTGACTTCAAGTTTTCCACTTGTTTATTTAATTATTTTTGTTTTCATTTACTTTTAATAATAATTTCATTATACATAGAGTTATGGAGGTATTAAAAGTGTTTTTTGGCTCAAATTAATTGATTTTTACACACAACCTCATTTTACTTAAAAGTCATTTTCAATTCTCCCACAATTGCTTACAAAGTTAATTTATTAAATCCCACATTTAGCTTCTAAATGCTCAGTTACATATCAAGGATTGTTTGCTTTAGCTTCAAAAGTGTACAAATTAATAACATGCCAGTGTGGGTTTCACATCCATATGGTGTTATACTGTTTGTTTTCAGTTTCATCTTGCTCTAACACATCTCTCATTTTGCCATGGGGAGATGAGCTGATGAAGTATGCTGTGCTTGTACTCAATCACTGGGCTTCTTAGTTCCTCTAAATAGCTGTTGTTATTTGTGTCACAGTTGGCAGATTGACACAGCAGATGGGAATTGTGTCGTCAATTACACTTTTTCCACTAAGATTGGTAAGATATGAATCCTAGCTCCTCTACCTTTCTCTTTGAAGGCAATGAACATTCTTTGGGAACTAATAAAAGAATGCCAGTATTATGGACATATATTGAGATTCAACACATCTAATATGAATATAGTGAAGGATCATCTTTTATCAAATCAAAATTTGTATACTAAGGAATATTTCAAAATCTAAACTTTAAATGTTAATATAACATTTTCTCTTAAAGTATTTTAGAGTGTATGTGTATTGTGATTACCCACTATATCTAGCTGTTTATTTCAAATAAAATTTACATGAAAATATTTGTAAAATACTCAATCAAATCCTCCTTTCAACTCTTTTGAGGATATTATTAGTAGAATAGTTTCTAATATTTGGGAAACTGTCATACTGGTTTGTATGGTAGTTATATCATTTTGCAAGCTCACTAATAATGTACAAGAGATTCAGTTTAAAGAGACCAACCTTTTTTTTAATCAACGTCTTTACAAATACATGGGAAATCGTTCATTAAATGACTTTCTTGGCTCTTCATCACTGTATCTCCTTTAACATTCACAGTTTGTAATAATGATAGCTTTGTCAATAATTGTCTATTAAATCAGCTTAATCATTTGTTCCTTTTGTGATTTCATGCATCTTGATATTCTGTTTATTATTATTATTATTTATTAATTATTTAATTTATTTCATCTTACTTGTGCTTTAGTTCCAAGTTGCTCAGTCACTAAATTTCTGTCTTTTTTCTATTAACATCAGATGGAATATTGTAGAGCCTGAATAGTGACCATTGATCCTCTGACTCATTTTATAGTCATCTAGAACTATTCCTTATAAAGACACTATGCCATTTAGTCCTACTTCAGTGATTCTTGGAGGAAACAATTTTATACTAAAAATTTTCACAGCATCCCAAGTACTGGGATTATAGGTGTGTGCTAGTACACCCATCAGAATCTGTTTTGTTACTGTTACTTGCCTTTGAATCAGTTAATCTCCTCTATCACTATTGTCAAAGTTATTTTCAACATTGAGCTTAATATATTTTTATATTTATTTTTATTTCTATCTCTGTGTGTATATGTGTGGTGGTTTGAATGAGAATGGCCCCCATAGACTCATTTATTTGCATCTTTTTTTTCTTTTTTTAATTAAAAATTTTCATTTATTTTACAAACCAACCACAGTTTCCTCTCCCTCCTCTCCTCCTGTTCCCTTCCTCCACCTCCTGTCTACCCCCTCATCCACTCTTCCTCAGTTCAGAAAGGGGCAGGCCTCCCATGGGAGTCAACTAGCATGGCGTATCAAGTTGAGGCAGGACCAAGCTCCTCACCCTGCATCAAGGCTAGGTGAGGCATCCCAGCACAGAAGTAGATTCCCAAAAGCCAGCTCAAGCTCCAGGGACAGGTCTTAATCCCACTGCTAGGAGTGCCACAAACAGATGAAGCTACACAACTGTCACTCACATGCAGAGGGGGCTAGTTGGTCCCATGCAGGCTCCCTAGCTCTCAGTCCATCTCTCCAGGACCTACAAATGATTTAAAGACAAATCACCATAAGATTATTTACCATACATTTCCCACAATAATATGAATGGTGTTGCTGTAGCAAAATCTCAATCCTAGCACTTGGGAGGAAAAGGCAGGCAAATCTCTGTGAGTTGAGGCCAGCCTGATCTACAGAGTGAGTTTCAGGACACCCAGAGCTACACACAGAGAAACCTCATTGTAGCAAGAAGTTTTCCTGTGTCCTGCCCAGGCTCCAGCGTAGTCCTGCAGCTGCTCAGACCCAAGTAAACACACAGAGCCTTATATTAATTATGAACTGTATGGCCATTAGCTCAGGCTTATTACTGACTAGCTTTACCTTTAAGTTAACCCATTTCTATAAATCTGTACTTTGCCACACGGCTCGTGGCTTACCAGTACCTTCACATCTTCCTGCTCCTGGCGGTGGCTAGCAGTGTCTCCTGACTCAGCCTTCCTCTTCCCAGAATTCTCCTTGTTTGTTTATCCCACCTATACTTCCTGCCGGGCTACTGGCCAATCAGCATTTCATTTATCAATAAATCAGAGCAACACATATTCACAGCATACAGAACAATGTCTCTATCACCCCATCTCAAAAAACAAAACCAAAAACAAACAAGCAAAACCCAACCAACCAAACAAAAAGGTATTTACTTCTTTATATGAATGATTTTTCCAGTACTTCTGTATATGCAATTATAAACTAAGAATACAATTTGTTTACCTTTGTCTCGATCTAGAAATTAGCAATATTCATTTACAAATATGACTTAATTAAATGTAGGTTCATCTCATGAAGACACACGTTACAATAAAGATTTACATTTTTAAAAAATAAAAATCATAGTAGGGCAGGGGTGATGCATACCTTTCATCCCAGCATTTGGGAGGCAGAGGCAGGTGAATCTCTGTGAGTTTGAGGCCAGTCTGGTCTATATAATGAGTTAAAGAACAGCCCAGTCTACACAGAGAAACCCTGTCTTGAAAAAAATAATAATAAAAATAATTAAAATTACTTTATTTTAATGACTGCCTCACTGCCTCACAATACTGATCTTCAAAATATTTGCCAGCAGTAGTTTGTTAGTTTTGTAATATTATATCCCTGCTTATACACTTGTATGTTAATACCTTTCATATAGAAAGATTTACTTACATGTTTAATATTCATATTAAAATATAAGTAATAATTGCCAATATAACAATTTATTTGTTACTGCTAATGACATTGATAATTTAATTTATTATAAAATACTTAATCTTTATAAGTTCATTGTGGATTGTGATTGGAACTTTTTTTATTCTTTTCTCATATATTATACCCTCACTGCAGTTTCACTCCTTCCTCTCCCTCAATTCTCTCTATCCACCATCTCTCACCCCCAGATCCACCCTCCCTCAGTCTACCCTCATAAAAGAAGAGGCCTCCCAGGAACATCAATCAAACACTGCATAATATGGTACTCTGAGACCAGGCACATACTATGAAACTAAGACTGAACAAGTCAACCCAATAGGAGGAAAAGGGTCCCGTAAGTAGACAAAAGAGCCAATGACCACCCCTCTTCCCACTGTTAGGAATCCCACAAAAACACCAAGCTACCAAGCCATAAAATATATGCAGAGGACCTAGGTCAAGACTCCTACAGGGTTCCTGATCTCTGTAAACCCCCATGAGTCCCAGTAAATTGATTCTGTGTACCCTAATTGTGTGGTCTTTCTGACTGTTCTGACTCCTCTGATGTTTTCTCCCCTCCTCCACAGGACTCCCAGAGCTCTGCCTGATGTTTGGTTGCAGAACTCTACACATGCTCCCATCAGGGGTTCTGGTCTCTTTGATGAGGATTTTGCCAGGCTCTGGACCCAGAGCACTCTGCTGGCATTATAACCTGTAGGTCAAAGCTCTTGTGGCTGTGTTGGTGTCCTAGTCGGTCCACTTGAGGCCTTACTTGGTTACAGTAGAAGGTCAGTTCAGGCTTCCTGTCCCCTATTACTAGGAGTCTTTGCTAGGTTTATTCTCATTGATTCCATGGAGTTTCCCTTGAACAAAATTTCCACCTTGCTCCCAAAATGCCTCCCAGTTCCAGTTGTGTCTCCCAGTATTTACTCTCTCCCACTTGATCCTTCCTGTTTCCAGTCATAACTTCCCCCAGTTCACCCACAAAATCTATTCTATTTCCCTTCTTAGGGAGATTGTTGTTTCACTGCTTAAGCCCTTCTTGTTACATAACCACTCTGACTCTGTTAACGGTAGCATGATTATCTTTTACTTTAAAGTTAATATCCACTTATAAGTGAGTACATACCATGCTTATCTTTCTGGGTCTAGGCTATCAAACTCAGGGTGATTTTTTCATGTTTCATGCATTTGCCTGGAAATTTTAAGATGTCCCTGATTTTAAGAGCTGAGTAATCCTCCATTTCATAAATGTACTATATTTTCTTAATCCCAGTTTTCAGGTGTGGGACATCTAGGCTGTTTTTAGTTTCTGGATATTACGAATAAAGCTGCTATGGTCATTGTTGAGCATGTGTCCTTGTGGTAAGATGGAGCATCCTTTGGGTATATGCCCAAGAGTGATATAGCTGGGTTTTGGTGTATATCAATTTCCAGTTTTCTGAGAAATGCCATATTAATTTCAAAAGTCGCTGTACAAGTTTGTACTCCCACTGGCAGTGGAGGAGTGTTCCCTTTCCTCCACATTCTCACCAGCATAAGCTATCACTTGTATTTTTTTTATCTTAGCCATTCTGACAGGTGTAAGATGAAATCTCAAAGTCATTTTGATGTGCATTTCCCTAATTGTTAAGGATGCTGAACAGTTCTTTAAGTGTTTCTCAGCCATTTGAGTTTCCTCTGTTGAGAATTCTCTGCTTAGATCTGTACCCCATTTTTTGATTCAGTTTGTGGATATCTAGTTTCTTGAGTTCTTTATATATTTTGGAGATCAGCTCTTTGTCAAATGTGGAGTTGGTGAAAATCTTTTCCTATTCTGTGGGCTGCTTCTTTCTCCTATTAACAGTGTCCTTTCCCTTAAAGAAGCCTTTCAGTTTCATGAGCTCCCATTTATTAATTGTTCATCTTAATGCCTGCACTATTGGTGTTCTATTCAGGAAGTTGTTTCCTATGCCAATGCAATCAAGACACATTTCACCTCTTGAAAGGTTTCCTTCACTTATTTCTTGGTTTTTTTCCTGGATTTCTTTGCATCCTTTAAGAGATTTATTGATTTCCTCCAATATTTTGTTTGTCATTTCCTCTTTTTCTTTAAGAGAGTTTTTCATTTATTCTTTGAGGACCTCTATCATCTTCATAAAGTTGTTTTTAGGAGTGTTTTCTTGTGCTTTAGCTGCATTGGAAAACTCATGTCTTACTGTCATAGGATAGCTGAGGGTGGTGCAATATTGCCCTTTCTGTTGTTGATTTTATTTTTATACTGGCATTTAGGCATCTGAGTTTGGGATGATTTTAGGTCTAGGTCCTAATTTCTGAGTTTGTCTTTGCTGGATAGGTGTTTTGTTCCATAGTTTCTATTTCTTCTTTGGTCTTCTAGTCTTTGTGGCCTGGATTTCTGGCAGCTGGCATGACCTCTGATCTAGCAGGGAGTCTCTGTCCAAGTTGGGAGCTGGCCTTCTGCCAATTTGCTTTGGCTTTGGTGCATAAAGGGCTCTCTGTTCTGACTGATGTGGCAAAGATCTGTTTTTCTGACTGGTGTGGCCTGATGTGACTTCGAAAGTTGAAGAGTACAATTTCTAAATAGTACCTTTAAAGAGAAAGGGATTTTCCTTTTCCCCACAGGGTAGAGTACAGACAAGAAGGATGAAGCTAAAGCAGAAATCATAAATAGTGATACCTGAGCTAATTCAAAGATGGCAGAGCAGGAAGGCAGTAATAGCACTGTAAAAAATGAACAATTATGGTGTCTCTTTACAGCATATTATCTATATAAAACTTCCATCTTGTTCTAATTTGGAAATATTTTGGTTTCTGTTAAAGTGTTTAAACTTGGATCTCAGATAATATATAGTAATATCTACATTTGAATCTTGTTTTCCAGCACTTATTAAGCATGCAGACATATTATTTAATATCCTTTAAACTGGAAATTATTTTCTATGAATATAAAGGTAGATAGTACTTCACAAGAATAATAACAGGAGTCAAGAAAATAATTTATTTATGGTAACTAACATGATACATGGCATAAAATGAAAAAAAATATCCTTACCACCCAGATTAAGGATTTTATCTTGTAGCTATTTCCAAGTGAATATGCAATCCAGTTCTGAAGGTTAACTTTGACTTAAATATTCTGAAGGCAGAGACCTACTTAAGATGCTTTAAATTCTGAGATATTGCTGCTATTTGTTTTTCCACTGTCCTAGATCTCTCACTTTTTACCTATTATTAATATCAATTTTTTATTTTTCTCTCCCACATAGTAGGTCTAAGAACCATTTGCATTGCATACTTCTTAGCTTTAGTATACAAAGTTTTATACATGTATATGAATATATGTGTATGAAGATGTTTGTAAGTACATTGAATATATATGTATTTACACAAACACATGCTATATGTGCCTATAAATG
This sequence comes from Neotoma lepida, assembly GCA_001675575.1. Taxonomy (NCBI): domain Eukaryota; kingdom Metazoa; phylum Chordata; class Mammalia; order Rodentia; family Cricetidae; genus Neotoma; species Neotoma lepida. Next base: position 466,299 of record LZPO01034856.1, read on the forward strand.
GATATATAGCCATATATAGTTATAAAATGGATTATATCAACAAACCATCAATTTAAATGAAAAAATATTGCAGTGAGTTATAACCTAATTTTGTAGCTTAATGTGTGAAAATTTCTGAAGACATTCAATCAATATGTAGCAAACTTTCAGTTTCAGAGGACACCACGGAATATGTCATCATCAAAACTCCTTAGAAATCATATAAATAAGTAATTTTCATCATGGATAGAGTTCTTGACATTTTAAATCATAACTTGCATGTGTAAATAGACTATCAAAGCACAATTTTAATATAGATAGAATTCTACAAGAATAGAACTCACACTGTTAAAGTGGCACATTTCTTCCAAGCCTAAAATAATACATATATGTGTACATACGTCATCTCCAAATTTTGGGAAACGAGTTTTTATAAAAACACTTCCAATTAATTTTAGCCATTAATACAGGCATTTATTCATTCTTAGAACAGAAGGCTGTAATGACAGATCCATAATCAAGTAAATTTAACTTTATTTTATTTCTACAAATCAAGTATAAGAAATAAATCTATGGCTGTGATGCTCTATGCTATTTTTGCACTTGTTTTATTTTCAGTAACAATGCCACCTGCTGTATTAAATAGCACTGTTGGAATAATGAACTGTCTGTTCTACTAATATCTCTTCAGAAGAACAGAGCTTTTGAAAATAACATTCACTTTTGCAACCAATAAAAAGTCAGATATTATCCCGAAAAAAATCTATAATCTATAAGTGGCATTGAAAGGTTCTGTGTACTTCAGTACTGTTATAGAGAGTCTATTGGAACCATTTGTTCCATTGTTTTATATCTGTACAACAGAAAAAATAATCATAAAATAAAAATAGGGGATTAAATGACAATATCAAGAGAATTTGCCCCATATCAGAGAGAAGTGCCATCAAAGGAGTAGAGAAAAATTCAAAGCAGTATCATCCATTCTGTAACACAGGAGATTTATGATTCAAGAAGTTAAGGCAGCACCCAGGTGTGCCCTTAGTATCAGCAACAATATGATGAATTTATTGAATCCACTCAGAAGTTAGGCCTAGATGGTTCTGTTTCCTGACTCCCTCTTATAAAGTACACACACACACACACACATATACACACACACACACACGTACATGAAAGAGAGAGAGATACAAACTCATGAGAGAGATACACATGAGTAGTACAACCAGGGATGTACACGAAAGAGAGAGAGATACAAACTCATGAGAGAGATACACATGTGCAATACAACCAGAGATATACAGAATAGAAAGAGTGATATACAGAGAGAGAAAGAGAGAGAGAGAGAGATGTACATACAGAGATACATACAAAACATATGCATAAGCACACACCCACATAAAGAGATAAAGAACAAGAGATACAGTCATAAATAAAGATCAAAATACTATTTTTTATTTTACTTTCAGTGTTTTGAATCACATGATCTTTGAAAGCATAAGGAAAAATAAAATGAGCATTCTTGTCTTCATTTTCATTGAATTGTGAGTTAGTATATTCGAAAGTTTTTTAGATTGAGATGTAATTCACTTCACAATATACAGGATAAATATGTAGAAATCTATCTTCCAGTGTGTTAACAGGTGACCTTATCTGGAAGCAGTATCTTTTCAGTAATGATTAAAATGAAGTCATGATGTTTGGACCCAATCAGACACAACTTGTGTCAATATACAAAGGATAGTTTTGAATATAGAGAAATACACATCTGTGAAGAGATACAAAAAGAAGATGTACATCTGTAAGGAAAATTAAAAGTCCTTAAACAATTTCTTTTTTCAATGTCCTAGGGGTAAAAATCACCTTGAATTTGGATTCATAACCTCTAGGACAAAAAAACATTTCAGAGTTCATTGGCCAACATATACAGTGTCCCTCAAAATCTATCCAACAGGTGAGTAAAGATCATAGAATAGGTGTGAATGAGCTGGGAATAAACCAAACACATGATCTCTCAACATCAGTACCAATTCTCTCACTCAGCAATGAATGAAGACATCCACCTCAAAAAAACTTTAACAGAAAAATCACATAGTTTGATTACCTAATGATAATATTAAAACTTTTCAAAATTTAGTTGTATTGCCCTTATTCATTTTTTGTAACAAAGAATTACAGAAGTTAACATCTTATTTGTAAAATAATAAAATAGGAATATATTTAAAAGGTATTCTCAACTTCGAATTGTAACAAGGTAGTAAGAATTAGGATCTTTTTAAAAAACAAGAAACCTTTTTCAGCTCCATTTCACTGCAGAAAATGTCAAAGTGAAAATAACCCACTCCCATAAACCCTGGTCACCAGACACAGGGAACAACTTATTTACTAGTTCTAACAACTGGAGCGCACAACCAAACATGTCTATATGTACATTGTGACATTTGTCTAATTTTTCTTAAATGTTGCCTCACTCTCTGTCCTATTTTTCACCCAAACTGTAAATAAATTGATTTTCCACATATATACATATATATGCATATAAATATATATTCTTATATATTTATATGTAGATACTCATTTTTCCTTATTGTAAGCTAACTAACATTTGAACTCAGTCAGTTCTTATGGTTGAAGGTTTTGATTATTGAATTTAGTGATCATAAATGGGCAGCATTTGGCACTGTCATTTGGGTGCAACACTCTGTCATTTCAAGAAACACAGCTCTCATCTCAGAGGGGAAAAGAGTTTATTTTCTGGATACAAACATGAATGACTATGGATGGGGACACAGATTCAAGCTATCCCAAATTCCATGTTTCAATGTGATAATAGTTTCATGAGGTGTTTTTTTTAACTTATTCATTTATTTATTTAGAGTAACAAAACAATAACAAAAGCAAAAAGCATTAATAAAGACACTAGCAGCTGATAAGATGGCTCAGCAATTAAAAGTATTTACCACCAAACACAATGACCTCAGCTCACGCCCCATATTCAACATGATAAGAATAGAGGATCAAATCACAAGCCCTTCCTTCAATAAATTAAAAAAGTGGAAATTAAGGTACTTTCAAATACATTGATGGACACAAATTGGGAAAATATCTGGTTTAATCTTTTTGTACTATATGGTGACATTCTAAGCTTTTGGGTGGTAGAAGGTAGGGATCTGTTGTTATGTTTGGTTCTGATTAGGTAGTTTTCATTTGGGAAGAGGACATGCAATTGAGAAATGTCTCCATCACAACGCCTATAGGAAGGTCTCTGGGGTGTTTTCTTAATAGATGATTGATGTGGAAGGGCTCAGCCCATTGGCAGCAGTGTCACCCCTGGGAAGGTAATTTTTTTTTCTCCCCACCCAGGGAAGGTAATTTTTGAGGATATTAAAAAAGAAGTTGAGCAAGGAAGTAAGCAACCTTTTTTTCTCTGCTTTGGTTCCTGCCTTATGTTCCTACCCTGACTTGTCTTAGTGATATACTGTGTCCTGAAAGTTGTAAACCGAATAATCCCTTTCCTCACCAAGTTACTATTGGCCATAGTGTTTGTCACAACAATAGAAATCAAACTAAAACACATACCAAAGGATTTTATGTAATGGTCACAATAACATTAAGTCACATACAGAAGATGACGATGGTCATTCAAGAGGCCTAGACAATTTTTATTTAGGCTCTGAACTTGCAATATTCCAGTTTCTCCTCAGCCACCAAAATACATTCCAATCTTTCTACAATCATGGAAATTCTAATCAGCCTTTGTAAGAAGTTCAACACAAGTTAAGTGGGAATTTTAATTCACAACTCACAGAATCTGTGCTTGGGCTCAGTTAACCCTGTGTGAGTGGGAAAAGTGGAGCTAGTCCCTCAGCTTTGGAACCTAGTTTTGTTTGGGCCTTCTTCACTTCATTCTCTTTGGCAAAAGCCAGTGATCTTTTGCCACTTAAATATATATATTGGAATCCATCAACCCAAACTTTGTTTCCTTGGTAAAACTTTCCAATAGTGTACAGATGGCTTTGTTCTTTTGTTTCCATGTAGTTTGTGGGTTTTAGCAAACTTGTGCCATCTTGTGAGTCATCTGGGGATCACTTTGAATTAAAATTGGGATTCTTCTGCCATTTGTTTGACATAGAAATTCACATTCTTTGTGCTTTATTTGTGCTCTTGAGGCCCATTTGTGGAGACATTACGAGACAAAGAGAAGCAGGTGTATCTGGAAATCTGTTGTGGTTTGTGTGAGAATGGGAAGTGTTCTCTTTGTTTCCTTGATCCCTGAAAAAATTTCACTTATGTCTTAGAAAAACAATTTCCTTTATTCTTGTGGCTTTTGTAGCTGAAAAGGTATTCTGATTTCATGCAAACATGTTTCTAGAAATGACTTATTTGAGTATCTATGGTCACTTTTAGGCTTTTTGCAGCCATACTTTTCATGGTTTGCTCACCCTTTTATGTATGTGTATTGTGAACAAAAGTTCCCGGAAAGAAGCCCCATACAGCATTGGACTGTCAACAAGACTGATTAACTAATTAGAGCTTTGCTGTATGTGCAATGCCAAAAACATAGAGGAGCACACTTGTTTCTTTCCACAGTGTCAGAATTTACTGCATAACAGTAAATTCAAAAGGTATGGCAATTTCAAAGGCAACAATCCATCTGATAATCTTGCTTTCCCTAATAAACTGGCCAAGTCAAATGATTGCTATCTTAATTATTAATATTAACTTTCCCATCGCACATCACATAGTAAACGAATCTTTCTATATAAATGCATGTAGATTACAGAAATGGATGTAAAGGGACATAGAAGAGGCAGCACAATTCAGGATGCTTCAGAAGTGGGCTTATTGAAATGTAAATGGTTCTGTGTTGATAAGATAGGAACCCAAATCTAAAGGTGCAGGAAAGAGGTTGCAGGTGTGGAGTCAAATAACTACGGAGTCAGCGTTAAGATAAGATATTCACAGGAGACCAGCTGTGAGGTAAAAGGACAAGATCAGATCCTAAAAAAGAGGCTGGACAGGTGGATAGTAAGTCTAGATGGAAAACAAGAGGAAGATGACCATTGAGCAAACTATATCAATAATAGAGACCAAACCAAGCTGAACCCTCTCTGAGTGTTGGTCCTTGACACATATACTGGATATCAGATAAAAAGGTATCTTACTGATAGGTGTCTGACTCTTTTTAAGATTTAAGTGAGGGAGTTATATACACTTTCCTTGATCAGGTGTGTACAATTCTGGGGCATGATTTCTCTGATGTGATTTTAATACGGCCATGTGCCTCTCCAGTCTCCATTCACCCTGCAAACTGTACACGGTGATGTAACACAAATTCTAAATGGTCTTATAATAAAAAACCCAGAGCTAGATATTGGGTTGAATATCTGAATATCTGAATATCTGAAAAATCAGAGAAACAAAACAAGCCATGTCTTACCTCTAGGACTCCTCAGGCTGAAAAAGCCTCAGCCAAAAGAGCTTCTAGCCAAATAAGGCTCTAGTTCCTGTCTCCTTATGCCTTATATACCTTTCTCCACCCAGTGATATCACTTCCTTCCTAGTGCTGGGATTAAAGACATGTGTGCTCTCCAAGCAAAGGCATGTGATTCCCAAATACTGGAATTAAAGGTGTGTGCCACCACTGCCTAGCTGTTTCTGTCCTAGGCTGAGTGAATCTCATGTAGTCCAGGGTGGCTTTGAACTCACAGAGATCCAAAGGGATCTCTACCTCATGAGTGCTAGGATAAAGGTGTGTCCCATCATTGTCTGGCCTCTATGTTTAATCTAGTGGCTTGTTCTGTCCTCTGATCTTCAGGCAAAGTTTATTAGGGTACTCAATATATCACCACACAGTGGTATGTTTCCTATTTTTAGGAATATGGGTAGTGCTGTACAAATGCTATTGTTTGGAAATGTCAATAGATAGTATTTAAGGTCTATAGAAGAAATTCTCCAAATTTACTGTAACTCACTTAACTGATTTTTCTACTAATATTTTTGAAGTGTCAATTTATAATTTTCTTTGTCCTATTTCTATAGAAACTTCATGAAGCTGATAACACATTGGAACACAGAATTTAAGGTAACTTGAATCTGTATTCCTCGTCCATGGTCATTCATATTTGGCCCCAGAATAACCTTTCTTTTATTCACTGTGGGAAAAGAGCTCTATTTCTAGTGTCAAGGGAGTGAAAATATGTGTGTTTATATGTTTTGTTTTGTTTTTATTTTCTGAATAGATATTTTTGCTCTTTGTCTCTTTTTCTTTTCAGCACAGGTAAACTATTATTCAAAATTACTTAGTGGATTATTATTCATCCAATCCTGGCAGGAATGTAGACATCAAAAGAAATAGTTCAGACTGTCTGAGACTGAAAGAATGAAAGCAAAGGTTTTAAAATGTGTTACCCCTGCATAAAAATCAACTCATGGCTTATAATGCATGCAAATCTAACATTTAACTGTATAACCAATCTTGAAGTGAATGATTTCTTGTAGGTCATCAGGAAGCAGTGAATTTCTGTAGTGACCTTCAAAGCAACCTTGGTCATGTAGTCCTAGCAGCAAAGTAAACAATTGTGAAACAATGAGAGCTTAGTATAGGTTGATGTTGATGGAGCTGAAAACACCATATAGCAGAAGGAGATGGCTGAGAAGATCATCACCTGGAATTCCAATCATCACTCCCTGCTTCCCACCAAAATATGGAAAAAAAATAAAATATGTGAAAAGATAGTATGTTTGGGTCTATTTAAATTTTCCATAAGTTTTTTTTTTAATATAAAACACTTTGATGCACCATGAAGGTGTGTCCACACTTTAATAAGGCTGTTTTTATAAGAGATTTCTCACTTAAACTGTTTCTAAACAGCAAATCTAAGTTGTTTTGCAGAATATATTTAAGACATAAGAATTTATGTATGTGTGTGTGTTGTTAATATGAAAATACAAAATAATTTTTTACAGCCTGAATTCAAGACCTTGCAATTCTGAAGATGTGCCTCTCCTGAGTGCTGTGTTGGATATATAGATGAAACCTTTTGTGTCTTTCCACAACATCAGGACTTAATGAATAAAACTAAATTCACATTGTTAGGCTGTTTCAATGGACACTATTTACAAGATATTTCAGTTTTCCTTGCCTTAGTGACCCTGGAGAAATCAAATATAAATTCTTTTAATCCTATCATATTTACATATTCTCTGAACCCATATCCCACAGTAATTTATCTCTATATACATGTTTATTTGCAGGTAATAGAGTGACTAGAAAGAGCGAAAGAGATCCCAGCACAACTCTAGAGCAGTGGTTCTCAACCTTACTAATGCTGTAGCCCTTTAATACAGGCCCTCATGTTATGGTGACCTCCCCTTAAAATTGTGTTCATTGCTGCTTCATAACTGTAATTTTACTACTGCTATGAATCGTAATGTAAATATCTTTCTTTCCAATGGTCTTAGGTGACCACTATGAAAGGGTCATTTCACCTCTCAGAGGGGTCCCTACCCAAAGTATGAGAACTACTGTTCTAGAGATTTCAGAAGTGGGTTGACAATAAAGGTAAATTTGGTTCATATTGATAAGACAATGTGCCCCAATCAACTGCTGGAAACTTCTGAGTTTGTTCATGCCACTGTGGGTGACAGGTATAAGAGTGGAGCTGTAAAGTTCAGGCCAGCTGCAGAAGCAATTGGGCAGGACTGGGTCCAGACAAAGGAACAGGTGGACAGAAGAATGGCAAGGCAAGACCAGTTGAACATGAAGATAGAAAGACATCAGCTGAGGTC
>LZPO01034856.1:474195-486318 GCA_001675575.1 Neotoma lepida
CACATACAGGAACAGAGTATTCAAATGTGGGCTAGGGGTGCATCTCTATTGCACTGCTAAGTGCCCACCTCTTAATGAGGTACAGGTCAGAGAATTACACTCTTTAATTGGACTGATTTATTCAATAATCGTTTGAACCTGGTTCTGATTAGATTTCAATATTCCTATGTGACCTTACAATCTCAATTCACTCCAATAATTTAAAAGATGACAACCTTTCTACTTCCAGGAATAAGCCATGGTGTAGCCTGAGCTTCATGGATGTTACCAGAAAGATGGTGCCTTTCAGGTGTTTACTCTAGTGCAAAGTCATCTCCCATCCTAGAAATGCAGAAAAAAAGCTGCTTTTTAAATGAAATCTATTGGGGCAAGGATCAGTCTCTTTTGTGTGTGTGTGTGTGTGTGTGTCTTTGTGTGGTTGTGTGTGTGTATGTGTGAGAGAGAGGAAGGGAGAGAGAGAGATCAACAATGTTTTATTTATTTCATTTATACATTGTGGAATTATTGATTAACATTATGTTCTAGCATGTCTCTCAGTTATTCGTGAGAGAGCAATTAAAATCAACCTTAGGCAGTTTTCAAGTATACAACAACGTATAGTCACTGTAGTTTAAATGGTAGATAAGAGATTTCTATAATGGCAGGTTTGTGTCATCTTGTGTACATGACTTAATGTTGATAGGAGCTGTGCCAGAGTCTAGTCTCTTTTTTTGCAGAGGATTGGAGTGAGAGCTAAAAATCAGTAATTCTCAGACTGTCAACATTTATGGGTTAATAGCTTGAGTTTAATTGCTGGAAATATTTGAACATGTAGAAATTGATAGCATGAATTGTACTATTTTAAATTTCTGACTAAAATGTCTCTGAAATTCATACATGATGATTTATATCTCTCACTATGGTGCTTCGAAGGATGAAGCAGGAGGAAAATGAGTTTGAGGCCAATGTGAGTCTCATAGTCAATTTAAGGCCAGCCTATATGATCCTCTTTCAAAATATCAAAGCAAAACAGAAACAAAAGCATATGAGTAAGCCCTCCATCCCAAGGAACAATCCTGAAGCTGCAATTAATGTCGATGAAATCACACATGTAACTTTAACTTCCGAGTGATTATATGTTTGATTTTGACTTTCCATTAAAAATGAAAAATCAGTACATGTTTATTAATTATGCATTTAATGAGCTGGATTATAGCTCATTAGACATGTCCTGAGTGCCTTCTGTATGTCAAAGTTATTAATCATTTTCAGTTGATTTAATCCTCACAGCACAGTTTGGTGGTTATACTTCCATGTTATAAACAAATTGATTCTAGGTGTGACTAAATGATATTTTAATGATATTAAGCTACAAAAATTGGAATTTGGAGTATATCTCCATGATGGCTAATCTTAGTTGCCAACTTGACTGCATCTGGAATCAACTGAAACAGCCAAAAGCTGCTGGAGACTCCTGTAAGAGCTTTTCTTGATAAAATTATTTTAAGCAGAAAAACACACCTTAAATCTGGGCCACACCTGCTAGTAGCAGCACCCATAAAGAGACTTGGGAGAAAGAAAAATTTGCCTTGTTCCTGCTTGTCCTTACTCTTACTAGCAGGTCTGTCTATACGGTTGTTGTGACATTCCTTCGTTGATATAGAACCAACTATTTCGGGTGTAGACCAAAACCCAGCCATTTTCCAGGAATCCTCCAAGCCTTCAGTGCCAGGTTGGTTCTTCTGAGACATCCACTCCATACTGAAACCTAGGAGCAAGATCATCCTTGGTTGCCCCAAACTGTGCATCTATCACTATGCAACTCCAGCTGAGAAGAACCTTATCCAGAAGACTCCAAGATGTGAGAACTTCTCAGTACACAAAGCATTAGGATTAGGCGTCCTGGAGTCCACATAATTCTACATTTCACACCAGTCTTTTGCAGTATGTGCAATATGGAATCAAAGGCACCATTCTCTCATAATATTATTGCTTAATTTTGTCTCCCTGTTGATTATTGGACATTCTTAGAATCTGTTCCAGCTTTCTCCTTTCTCAATACCATTCTTTGGAATGGGACTGTCTCTCCTATGCCTATGCTACCACTACATTAAATGTATATTTACATATATTACAGTTTAGGGAATATGCCTCAGAATGAGTTGTACTTAAGTATTACTCAGATATTACTTAGTTTTAGATATTGGACTTCAAAGTTGATAATGAAATATTTTAGTACCTGCGACTCCTGGAATGGAATGAATGTGATATGTTTCAGGAAGCCAGTGATTTAAATGACTCTTAGAAAGAAAGATCATTTTGAAGCTTGTGTTTATGAAGTGATGATTCCATCATGAGAGCTATGTCCAGTTAATGCTGCCAAGCTTTCTTCTTTTTATCTCATGTATTCTATGAGGCATTCTATGAGGCATGATGTAGAACACAGGAATTCTCCACACACTCACATCATCATATTCGATTTATCACCCTCCAGAAACATGAGACCAATATATTTATATGGTTTATATAGTATGCAGTTAGTGGTATAGTGGGTATTGTTCTAGCAGCAATGTGTGTGTGTGGGGGGGGGAAAGATAGACAGAGAGAGAGAGACAGAGAGCACGTGTAAATAAATAAACTAAGGCAATCCTGAACAGATTATTTAACTCTTTTCACCTCAGGATCATTAAAATTTTGAATATGACCTATGCTAAGACATAATTTTTTATTTGTACAGTGAGAAGCTAAAGAATCAATTTATGCATTTTTGTTATGTTGTATTTTTAGAGACAAGGTTTCTCTGTGTAGCTTTGGAGACTGATCTGGAACTTGCTCTGTAGATCATGCTAGCCTTGAACTCACAGAGGTCCAATTTATCCATTATTAAAATATAATTATGATACACTTTTCCAGGAACAACTTTAGACAACCTATATTTTAAGAAAGGAAATTGAAAGGAAAAAAAAGTCACTCATCCTAAGCAATTTCAAATTAAGTCTAGCAAATTCTTTAGTTTTAAAGCCCTGGCAAAAATCATCTGTGGCTTGTAGCTCCATCAAATAGCCTATAACTCTCACTTTAGTGGGTTTTTTCTTTTCCACAAATATGTTTGTATTTGTGTATAATTAGTTTATTCCTCTTCTTGTCTGTATATTTTTATTAGCTAAGATAATAAATCCACATGATCTGAAGATTAGGATATGAACATCTGTAGGGTTTTGTATTGTTCTGTCTATTGTAATCATTAACTTAAAGAGGTATAAAGTAAATAAAAATATACCATTTTCTTATATTTTAGAATTCTTGAATTCTGTTAACTCTCTTCTTAAACATCTATAATGGTCTATCTCAACTGCTTTTTCATTTGATCTTGATACACATACTTATTATGTCATGCAAGCAGTATTTATTTATGTTTGTATGTATTAATATCTACTTCATGTATTTCAGCCATTTGATCTAATAATGCTTTCTTTGTAGCTAAAACACTCTTTTATCTTTAATGAACCTACACTATTGGGAAATTTTTAGTTTGTTAAGATATCATAAGATAATTTTCTGTTAGTAATGTAAGTTAGGATAGAAAGTGAATTAGGTACATTTAGAACTCACCCAAATAGGATAGATAATGGAGTATTTTCTCTGAATTTGTCAAATGCTAATGGACTAGACATTGTTAATGTATTAATCACTTGTATATACTGTATGTAGTTATTGTACTTATTGTATATAGTTTTTCTTATATTAGTTAAATTTTTTTTTTTTTGGTTTTTTCGAGACAGGGTTTCTCTGTGTAGCTTTGCGCCTTTCCTGGAACTCGCTTGGTAGCCCAGGCTGGCCTCGAACTCACAGAGATCCTCCTGCCTCTGCCTCCCAAGTGCTGGGATTAAAGGCGTGCGCCACCACCGCCCGGCCATATTAGTTAATTTTTTTTCATTTTTTTTATCTTTATTAGACAAAGATGGAAAATGTGGTGGTATTTTATCTATGTCCCCCCATAAAATTTATCTAAGAAGCAGAGGAACAAAGTCAGCCACTAGCCTTGCAAAATCAGCACATGTCCTTAATCCTATTTCTTAGCAAGCAGGGTCTGTCTGGATCCCTGTGAGTTCCAGGTTTCACTAGGAACAGTCAAGCGTGGAGACACACGCCTTTAATCTCAGCATCAACCATAGAATTCTGGAGGTCTACACAGACAGGCAGGAAGTGACAGAGATGAGTGATAGGAGGAAGAGATGTAGCTAGGCTGAAAGAGCCAATGGGATAAAAGCACAGAAAGGGATATAGACATGGAAGTATAAGGAAGGCAGATGCTCTCCTTTTTGGGAAGCAGCTGCGGCAGTGTAAGGTGAGGCTGGTAGCTGTTCCTAATTCCTCTGATCTCTGTCAGACTTTCACCCCTATCTCTGCCTCCATGTTTTATTTAACAAGACCATTTAGAAAATCCATCTTACAAAAAGCCAATTAAATGATTCCTAATGATATACTGCTGTATTCATTGGTGCCTAGCCCAATCACCTTTAGAGAGGTTTTCTCCCCCAGCTGATGGGAGCAGATCTAGACAGCCACAGCCAAACATTAGGCAGAGCTTGGGGAACCCCACAGAAGAGGTGAAGAAAGGATTGTAGGATCCAGACCATTTCAGGACACCAGGAGAACTGTAGATGAATTTCTAAATGGTCTTATTAAATAAAAATATGGATCCAGAAATAGAGGTGAAAATCTGACAGAGATCAGAGGAATAGGAACAGACACCAGCTAACTTCACCTCACCAACACCTAATTTGATCTTGTTTCTTCAGACTGCAGGCTTCTGAGTCCTCATCTGAATGAATCTCATTTGAATTGCTGCTAAAAGCCTAACAGCTTAAAAATCCTCTAGTTCTTGGTCCTCATGCATTATATACCTTTCTGCTTCCTGTCATCACTTTCTGGGATTATAGGTGTGTGTCACCATGCCTGGCTGTTTCCAGTGTAGCCTTGAACTCACAGAGATCCGAATGGATCTCTGCCTCCCAAGTTATAGGATTAAAGGTGTGTGTGCCACCATTTCTGGCTTCTGTGTCTATTTAGTGGCTGTTCTGTTCTCTGACCCCAGATAAGTTTATTAGGGTGCACAATATATTGGGGACACAATATCACCACATTTCCCCTTTTTTGTCTAAAATAATAAAAGAAGCTTATAACTAATATAAAAAAACTATAACCAATAAGTACATATAGCATACCCAGTCAAGAATTACATTAACAATGTCTAGTCCATTAACATTTGACAAATTCAGACAAAAAATTTCATTATTTATCTTATTTTGGTGAGTCTAATACAAAATTTGTATACAATATACAAAATTCCAATCCAATGTAAAATATTTAAAACAAGGAGTTCCTCTTTAAAAACAGATTTAATAATTTACCTTTTTATCTTACATATCTACATTCTCTCTTTTTTTCTTTTCTGAGTAGATTAAAAAAAATCTACCTTTTATCTTATCATCTTTATGTTTTCCCTTTTTTCTTTTTAGAGTAGATTTAATAATCTACCCTTTTATCCTATTATTTCTATATCTTTTCTTTTCAGAGTAGATTCAATGATCTACCTCTTATCTATATCCTTTTTTTTTAAAATAAGAACCCTTAATCTAATCTCCTTTGTTTAGCTTTTTTTTTGATCATTAACAATTAACAACTTGTAACCAACAATCATAAACAATGACATCCATAACTCATTGAATGACCAAAACCCACCCACCCCACCTCTTGGGAATGTGGGCATCCTGTTNTTAAAATTACTTCCTGCTGTTTGGGGGCAAAAGTGTCTTTAGGGGATCCTGAAAAAAAAATTGGCTTAATTGTCAAGTCCTGGGAGATGTAGCTGTATCATTTGTTGTCCAGTCTCTGTATAATGCGAAAGTGCAGGACATATCTCAAGTCTTTGTTCGAGTAGTCTGTGCAGCTGGATCATATTAGCTAGCCATCTCTGTCCTGACCAGTTTATAGTCCAAAGCCAATCCTTGGGTGGTGTTAATCAGCTTAATGGCTTTATCATAGTCCTTGTGGAATCATTGTTGTGGGATCCCATCATCTTTTTGGAGACTTGAAAGTCACTGTTAGGCGTGGTCATGGTTCCCTGCAAATTTTTTTTTTTGTGTGTGTGTGTCTGTGTGTATATGTGTGTGTCATCTGTGGTTTGGAGCAATTACAGTCTGATAAATATCTGCCTCTCAGAACCATGAATGTTCTTCCCTAGAAAAGAATATCTTCACAACAACTTCTCTCCATCACTTGACTCACCAAACTTCTCCAAACTGACCTTTGCCAATGCTTACTTGTAACACAATGATCCTGGCAATTGTTCTCTGGACAAGCGGCGGTAAACGTTTCATCCCTTGTATCAGCGTCACCACCAACAATACAATGAGAAGCAGCCAGCGACACAGAGCAGCAGCTGCAGCCTCCATGGTCCTGCTGCCACTGTTTGTGGCCTGGCCCAGCCCGGCTCAGCTTCTCCTCAGCAAGCCTCCCAAGCTGGCCTCAAACGTGGGATCTTCCTGCTTCTGCCTCCTTCAGCAAATCCTACCAGAGCGTGCCACCACAATCGGCCAAGTGCAGCTTGGACCTGAGCTTGGGATTGCAAGGCCACAGGAAAGCACCTTTTTTGGGAATTCAAACCCCACAAGTTGAATACCAAATGTGCTTAGGAAGTTGCTCTCTTTGGAAGCTGTGGCATTTATGAGGTGAAGTTAGCTGATGGCTGTTTCTATTCCTCTCATCTCTGTGAGATTTTCACTCCTATTTCTGACTCTGTTTATTTAATAAGACCATTTAGAAATTCATCTACAGAGAACACAGCCCAGAGAATCAAATAAGCAGGGTTCATAGGGGCTCACAGAGACTGAAAGGGCAATCAGGGAGCCTGCATGGGTCTGCAAAAGATCCTCTGCATACATGATGTGGTTAACTTTGGGTTTTTGTTGGAATTCTAATGATGGGAGAGAGGGTGTCTGTCTCTTTTACCTGCTCATGGGAACCTTTTTCTCCTACTGGGTTGCCTTGCCAAGCCTTGATATGAGGGTTTATGCCTAGTCTTTTGCATCTTGTTATGCCTTGTTCTCTTGAAAAGGAGCAGTGCATGTCTGTGGAAGGTGCTTTGGGATGAGTGGAGGGACGGGACTCTGCATCAGAATGTATTGTTTGACAGAAGAATAAATTTTAAATAAATTAAATATAAAAATATTAAACATTTTTACAATAAAATACTTAAGAATAAAAATAATTATTAAAATAGAATGGGGGTTGGGGATTTAGCTCAGGGGTGGAGCACTTGCTAGTGCAAAGACCTGGGTTCAGTCTTCAGCTCTGGGAAAAAAAAAGATAAAATAGAATGAACATTGTTATATTTCCTTTAATTCATTATGTAGGGAATCACGAGAACAATTTTGCTTTAATTCTCTTGCTTGTTCTTTCCGCTAATTTTGTTTGTCAATTTTCCAAGCCACAATCTCCATATCTATTAAACTGGAGCCAAAAGAGATCTACCAATGAATTTGAAAGAAAAGCACATGCTGAGAATGACAGTAGTTAATCAACTCATAATGTTTCTATGTCCATTCTTATCTGCTGGGCCCCATGCCAAGTGCTGCCTAAGAAGAAGTTCATAAAACATACTTTTATCTATCCTCATGATATTACCAACTGTTGTCTTCACAAACTGATGAGAAACAGTATCTCATGGGACTCATCACTGAAACAGTTAATTGAAAGAAAGTTATCTTGATTGATAAAGATTTCCACAAGAAAGAGCAACATACAAATGAAATAATCTGAGCTGTTTCAACTTTCTGAACAGAATTGAAATTAGAGTCTCAAAGTTGATGACTTAAGTAGTACATAGATTAGACATTGAGAACAAAGAAATATTTCTTTAAACTGATAGCCTACCCATACTTATTATGTAGATGAATAAAACGAAAGAATAATGGAGTATCTAGTTAAGATGTCTGAGAGGTTACTCAAAGCACCAATTATCTCCAAAAATAGATCATAGGTAGATGGCTTTTTAATAGGGGAAGATTTTAAAGCTCTAGCAATGTTCATACAGTATTTAATTTCATCACTGAATTATATGCTAAACAGAAATATAAAGGGTTAAATTAATCACACTGCTGAGATTTGGATAAGAAGAAGTGATAGAAAGCTGGTAAAAAGACTTTTAGTGGTGCGGTATTGGGAACTAACAATGTTCAGCACCAAATATGTAACTATATGTTAAGTCTGTTTAAAACTAATGTCTGACTGGACCTTCCCAACAATGATCAATTGCCCAACAACTAAAAAAGCCAGACTTGCACTTCTGTCTGATAGAGTATGTTGCTTTTATTTATTATACATTATAGTATTATACAAAAACCTAAACATAAAATAAATTCTCTAATATTAATGTTTAGCATGTTGTATCTTCAAGTACTTCCTAATGCCAAAATTACTTCAATATATCAATGGAAACTTCCATCTTTTCTTTGTCCTTACCACGATACACTTCTATTTTTTAAGGTATCTGATATTCTGAGTTACTTTATGAGAAATAAAACAAACAGAAAAAATGTAATCACAAAATGGACAAAACAAAATCAAGGCAGCCAGTGAGCATCAGCAGTGAGGTTATGGGGCCAGCATGAGGGGACACCTGTACCAAATGGAGAGGCACATTCATTAGTTGAAAGATGAAACAGCATCCATGCTGCCAAGGTTTGGGAAAGTGAATGGACTTACTATAGCAACTCTGCTCTGTGGTTAGCACTTAAGAGCACAGCAGGGGAATTTAAGACTCAGACTCTGGTTTTCAGTGATGTAGTTATAGTTACAATTATAATCATCATCATTGTTATTGTGTTGTCATTGTCCTCATTTGGACATCTAAGTCCTTATACTTATTGTAAATTTACAGTATACTACAAACTTCATTAAGTCATTTACATGAATTATCTCTTACCACAATCCAGTGAAATCTTCCAAGTGTGGAAATGAGAATTTAGAGACTGAATAAAGATAAAACATCTCTGAAGAAGCTCTACAATTACTCTTCCATGATCCAAAGAAAGAAGACTCCCTCCTAAATTTGTGTTATATTTTTTATAAAGAGGAACTTGGGGGAAAAATCTCATCCAATACAGAAACCCTAAATTTTTCAATGGATGTTGACCATTGAAGAAAATATGAATTTTCCTTGAAGCTATTTTGCTGTAGATAAATTCAGTGGTTTGACTGACAATTTCTTTTTCCCCTTGCATGTAAAATAAGTCTTGCTGGAATTGTCATAACAACAGGCACAGATGTTAAAATGTCAAGCTTACAAGTGTTTCTGGAAGAAAAAGTATATTAATGGAGAATACATCAGTGGTCATGGTCATGAATCAAGTGAATACATAATGAATACAGAAATAATATCTCAAATGCCCTTGCTTAGATGTCTGAATACAAAATTTGACATTCATTTAAATATCAAATATGATCAAAGCAGATCTATCTTCTAGAAATAACAAGGAGCTCAATTTTAACTGAGCAAAAATGCCGAGATTCATCTTTGTCAGTCCATTTATGTTCGCCTAACAGAATAGTGGAGACTAAGTAATTTGTGAAGAAGAGAATGATTGCTTTCTCACAGTTATAGGAACTGAGAGGTCTGATATTAAGATTATAATAGGTTAATTTTTATAGTGAGTACTTAGTTCCCAAAGAATGTAGAGGGCAAATGCTATGTGAACCCTCTTTTGTAGGGGCCTTAATCCTTGAATTCTAGAGGATACTTTTTCAAATCAAAGCAATCTACCACTGGACTCACAATATTCAACTCATTCTCATATAAAATGCATTAATTCTACAAAACTACTCCAAGCTCCAAAAGCCTCAGCTCATTCTAACATATGCTTTAAAACAGAAGCACAGTCCCTTTTATACACAGCAAGAGTAAGAGTCAAGGTATGATGTATCATTGAACTGAGAACCTATGAAATCAAACAAGTTATGTGCTTCTAAATTCAAATGAGAGGCCAGGCATAGGAGAGACAGTTGATTCCAAAAGCAGGAGACAAAGAAGGAAGGGATGAAGGTCCCAAGTCTACAACCAAAGGGAGTGAACTGTGTTAAACCATGAGCTTGAAGGTAATACAACCCCTCCACCTCCTAACTTCAAAAACTCTGAGGTGGAACATAAATTCTCAGGTGCTTCCATGAGCCTTAACCTCTATGACATTACTGAATATAATACATACCACTGCTCTCATAAGTTGGAGTCAGTTGGTTGAAGTTTTGCCAGGTAACTAGAATTGACTTACTGATGAGTCTGTGTTTCTGTAACCTTGGAAGTAGCCTTCTCCCATAACTCCAGTCAGCATTGTTTAGTTAAGGTTCTTTGTGATGGCTCTTCCCCTGCAACAGGTCTTGGCATGAACCAAAAGCATTTCTGAGGCATCCTTGGAAATCTAGAAGTAAAAACCACATTTCTACACTTTCTGAAATTTGTGATACTGAAGAATTAATATCACATGTCCACAAGGATTATTATTTGTAAAACTCACTGTGGTGGCCTGGGTCACAGCGGGGTCTGCTTAAGTCATATCAAAGACATCAAATAGATGCTGCACATAAGTAGAGGACAGAGATACAGTGAAAGTCTGGGAAACCAGGAAGTTGCATTTTTTACACATGATAATTGAAACTAGAGTGAAAAGGATAGTCCTTTTTCTTCACAAGAAGAAAAAAATTTCAATTGTTTGTAAAGACTACTGTCTACTTCCAGGAATGATGCATCAACCCTGCTTTGTTTTGTCAATTTTCTTTTGTTTACACTAGACAGACAGTTTCTATTGTTTGTGGGAGCCGCTGCCTCTGCTTCAAGGAGTAATGCTTGAACCCTATTTAATTTTATTTATTTATTTTTGTTTGATTTTGTATGAATTGTATGTATGTGCTGCAAATTTTGTTCAACATATAAAATTATAGGAATATAGTGCAGCATACAATAAAAGTAAACACAGAAAAGACATGATCACCTCAGTAAACACAAAAACGACTGGCAAAGACCAACATTTCTTCCTCACAAAAGCCCCCAAAATACTAGGAATAGAATGAACATATTTCATTATAGTAAAAGCTGTCCTCAACACAGCTAAATTTGGAAAAGCTGAAACATTTTTCCTAAAATTAGGAATGGGACCTTGCAAGATTACTCGGTGGGTAAAGGTACCCACTGTCAACCTGAGCTCAATTCCTTAGAACTCACATGGTAGAAGAAGAGAACGAACTTCTGCAAGTTGTCTTTTTACCTTTAAACAAGTACTATGTCACATATACAAGCCCTCAACACACACACATGGGGGCACAAACACTCAAACACACACACACACACACACACACACAGAGAGAGAGAGGGGGGGAGATGGAGAGATGGAGGGAGGAGGGAGAGAGAGACACACACAGAGAGGGAGAGAGAGAGAGAGAGAGAGAGAGAGAGAGAGAGAGAAAGAAAATAAGAAAGTGTAATTCTATAAAGTAGGGTTGATTCATCATTCCTGGAAACAGATAGTAGTCTTCACAAACAATGGAAATTCTTTTCTTTGTATGAAAAAGAAAGACTATCCTTTTCATTCCAGTTTCAATTATCATGTTATCAAATTATGAACCAAGGATGTCCACTCCATCACATTTGTTCAATACGGTACCCAAACGCTTAAGTAGCTCACCACTAAAACAACAGAAAGAAAACAAAAGGATATAAGTAGGAAACAAACCAAAGTATCTTTTTTATTTCATATGACACGATCTACATTGAAAGTCTTTAAGGAGTCTGCCAGAAAACTGTTAGATCTGATAAACATTTGAGGAAGAGTAGCAGGATAGAACATCAACATAGAGAAATCTGTGGCTTTTCCACATACCAATAATGAACTAGTCAAGAAAAAAGGCTGGAAAATAATCAGTTTGCAATTGCTTCAAAAAAAAAAATCTTCATGAACAAACCAATTAAACAGATAAAAGACCTCTCCAATGAAAACTTTAAGAAGCAGCCGGGCAGTGGTGGCGCACGCCTTTAATCCCAGCACTTGGGAGGCAGAGGCAGGCAGATCTCTGAGTTCGAGGCCAGCCTGG
>LZPO01034856.1:489175-518742 GCA_001675575.1 Neotoma lepida
AAATTTTTCCAGCATGAATTTATAACTGCAAATAGGGAAAGTACACCAGAAAATTTAGCCCATCCTGACATTTTAGGTGTGTAACTTTACACAATACCTTATTGCCAGTTATTATTTCAGTCTTGGTAAGGTTCTTAGAGTATGATGCCTGGAGAGAGCTCCATACTAGAGGAGATAGGGACACATCTGGAGAGATAGGAATTGTCACCTAAAGCAGCTGTCTCTCCTTTAGCTTCTTACAAGTGCTTGTCAGTTCCATTAATAGGATGGATAGTTTTCTTCTGGATAGCAAAGTCTGTTTATCAGAAATGTTTATGGTATCATACATCCTTCCTATATAACAGAACATTCTTCACAACCCATAAAGAAAAGCCTCATTTGGGATGTTTGAAAGGTATGGAAGTTTAAGCAAGGACATGAGAATCTGCTCCAGTTTTGAGAGTAAAATTATTCAAATCTCCCAATTATTGAAAACATGGGCAATTCCACCTATACCAGAATGGCAAGTTTGGCATGTTCACCTGTGTGGTTGTAGTATTATGGACATTTTCTAAAGCGAAATACTTCTAAAGTATTCTTTTTTATTATTGTCATTTGCTTTTTTTTGAGACAGTATTTCTTTGTATAACAGCTCTGGTTGTCCTAGAACTTACTTTGTTGACCAGAGTGGCCTCAAACTCAACTCTTAAGTATTTCTTATTTGAGAAGTTAATTGTTAAACACTCAGATGGCAAGCATTTTGGGCAGACATTAATGTAAATTTTCAATAAGACAGCAAACATTCTTTCAAAGCAACCTTGAGTTGTTAAACTAGCAGCTTATAATCAGTATCAAGCTACTGTGAAAAGTAAAATGAAATGAAACAAGAGATGAAATAGTCTCCATGGAAAATTTCATTCATGGTAACATCATGAAAAGCACTAGCTTCACAGCAGCTCCAGTTACAAATTATAAGCATTAACCTAGGGCTAATGAGAGGTTTAAAAGGTAAAGGCACCTGCTGCCAAGTCTGACAACCTGAGCTCAGTTCCAGGTAGATAAAGAGAACCAACTTTTGAAAGTTATCCTCTGACCTCCACATTTACACATTAGCACTAGACAGACAGACAGACAGATAGATAGATGCATAGTTAGATTGAGAGATGATGAAACAAATTAAACATGCACCTGGGTCCTGTTAGGGTGACATCTCAGAAACAGAGTAAATATTTCAAATATAGACTGTCAATGAGGTAATAACTTCATATACAAAACTATGTTTATAAATTTTGCAAATACTGACAAATATAAGATAATATATACAGTCAAAACCTAAAGAATGAAGAAACGGGGGAGGAAAGAACTATTAAATGAAGTTCCTCACCTCAAATAGCTTAGATCATTGTGACAATATGAACAGTCCCATTACCACATCAACCATGATAATGAGGTGGTTTCAAAACTTAAAACTTTTGAGACCTAATTGATTATTTAGTAAAAAGAAGCTTTTGAATAAGAAAGAATAATGAATGTCTAATAACAGTAGTGTGGATCACTTGCATTATTAGTTAACCAATAAACACTTTCCTAGATGATTTCTACATATATTTCATATAAGCTTAAAAGCTATCCAAGGAAGATGTTTACTATCTGCACTTTATTAACAAAAAATAAAGAATAAGTAATAATCCTAAAATTATACAAACATTAGAAGTAAAACAAGATCTGTAAGACAAATTTCTAAACGGTCTTGTTAAATAAAAACACAGGGCCAGAAATAGGGTGAAAATCTGACAGAGATCAGAGGAAGTAGGTACAGCTGCCAGCCTCACCTTACCAATGCCGCTGCTTCCAAAAGAGAGTGTGTGATTTCCTATATCTCCACGCCTATATTCCTTTATGTTCTGTTCGCCCATTGGGTCTCTGCCTAGCTACATCACTTCCTGTCTGTCTGTACAGACCTCCAGAATTTTATGGTTGATGTTGGAATTAAAGGCGTGTGTCTCCATGCTTGACTCTTTCTAGTGTGACCTGGAACTCACAGACATCCAGACAGGCCCTGCCTGCTAGGTGATAGGATTAAAGGCTTGTGTTAACATTGCAAGGCTAGCGGCTGACCTTGTTCCTCTGATCCTCAGATAAATTTTATTGGGAGACATAGATTAAATAACACCACAAAGATCCTAAATTAATCTATTTGAATAGAGAGTCAAAGTGATAATTCTAATATTTTGTCTCAAAAATTTCATATTAAAACTTTAATAGGAAAATTCTAGAAAATTCAAAATTTTAAGGTAAATGTTAGAACATGTATAGGTTTGAAAAATAAAATACATCCTTTCTGTTCAGAACACATGATAATAACTGCTAATGTGATTAACATCTATTTTTAATTATTTCTATTTTATTATTTCTTTGAGAATTTTGTACATATTTTGATCATATTCAGGCTACCTTCCCCAACTCTTCCCAGATTTATTTCCCTTCCTTATTGTCCAACTTAGTCCTTATATTTTTTCTATCAAGGTCAATATGCTAACCAAATATCCATGTATGCATGCCTTTGCACTAGAGCATCATCAATTCATTACGACTATAATTTTAACTGACCTTCTTTTCGTAGAAGCCAAGAATTGCCAATAGCTCCTCACCTAGGGAAAGAACTTCCTACCCAACTCCCCTCTCTATGCTGGTATTTGGTCTGGTTTAGGCTTGCATAGATCTTTTAAAAGATGTCACAACCACTGTAAGTGGTTACATAGCTGTACATAGCTGCCCTGCTCGACCAGAACATAATTTTTTTGGGGTCATCCACAATCTCTGACACTCTTTCGACCCCTCTATGGCTATGATCTCTGACCCTTTTGAGGAGACATTCTTCAATCTCTTATTCTCGGCACCTTGGCTAATTGTAGATCTCTGTGTTAATCATCAGGTAATGCAAATAGAGATTTCTCTAATGAGGTTTGAGAGTTACCCTCACCTGTCAGTATAATGATCAGTTGTTAGGTATTGCTTTAATCCAATGCCCTTTTAGAAAAATAATGTTGGGTTTTCCCCTAAAGTCTGTGACTTATCTAGCCACGGTTTCTTGGACTGATAATGGTGCCACATACAGGTTTCATCTTGTGTTATATGAATTAAATTCAGTAAGAAAGTGGTTAGTTACTCCTATGATATTTGTGCCATTATTGTACAAAGGGGCATGCCTCGCCATGCCAGTCATTGTTATAGCTCTCAGAGTTCACAGCTTGGTAGGATCAATGATTGTTTTTCTGTTTTGCTAGCATGCATATCACCTTTCAACACTATGATAGTTAGGCAGTAGGGATGAAGCTTCCAGGACAGTACCAGCTTGATTTCTCTAGGTTCTATGACTCACATATATGGTATCTTAAGCTATAGCATCTTACTATCACGTTCTGGAGTGGAACCAGGAGTGATGGCAATAGCCTGTAATGTTTGAGGCTCTATGGGACCTCACTGACCAAGAACTTCAAAAGAAGTAACACTTATTCTTCACTTAGGGACTAACACATTTTAGTCAGATTGGGTTTGTTACATTTACACTTTCTGACTTAAATGGTCTGTCTCTGCTTTAATATATATATATATATATATATATGTGTGTGTGTGTGTGTGTGTGTGTGTGTATAATGTGCGTGTAAAATATTTAATATATATATGTATAGTAAATTCATCCCTTAGGTTCTTGAGAAATTATGTGACACAGTTCATTCATGTAGGCATACTATTTCATTGGCTTACTAAAAATAAAACAAAATAAAAATCTGAAGGGCCCATAACATTTTCACAAATGCATCCTTGCTCACCCTCTCTTTTATAACCTGACAAGCCATCATGTAATTCATTCCCTACCTAATATCTTGAATTAGTCCTTCGGAGTGAATTACTCATAATTAAGTTTACTTTATACTGTACTGATAAGTAATTTAATGCACATATAGATTTAATTGTAAAATAAGTACAGTAAAAAACAAAGAAGTAATGGCTTTTTAATCAACAATGGTTCCTTTGCTGGAATTATGGTATATTGATCTCTAAAGTTTGGTAAACCAAGTCTCAGAAAGATCAATTCCTTTCCCCCCAAATTATATAAGTTGTGTAAAGCATGGTCAAGAAATGTAATTAGGGCTGAAAAAACACCAATTTTTCTTAGACTACACAAGAAAATAAACCATTTATTCCTGAACTTTCCCAGTAATTTTTCATTGTAATTATTTTCAGATGTTTGCCCATTTCAATCACATTGGATACACCATTTTATGTACTAAGAGTAATGGAATAATCATGTAGTTGTATATTTAGTAGAGATATTCTTACTTATTTTGCTCCTTTCAGAATTGGAAAATGTTATATGATTGATGCGGGGTGTAAAACCTTCTAAAACCAACTAAAGTTTATGCAGACCCAAATTTGCCTCTTAAAATTGTTGGTTTGTTACTTTGTTTACTGTGGGGTTTGCTCCTGCTCACTTTGGGCATCCTTCTCTATCATTCTGCTTTGTTCCTTTGAAAGAGGTTCTCTCTTAGTGAACCTAGAGCTTAATGTATCAGGTATATTGGCTGGCCAGTTAAATTCCTAACATCCACCTAGTCTCAGACCTAAAGTTTGTAAAGATTTTCATTCAGTCTAATTTTATGTGAGTGCTGGGGATTCAAAATCAGGTCCTCACACAGGAGTAGCAAAGCCTTTTAACCAATGGGATATCTCCCCAGTGCTTTTGTTCTGTTTACAGAAATATTGCACATTTAAATACATTAAAATATGAAATTGTTTTGACCCAAATCATTTCTGGTAACATATTTTGTGGTTCACTTGGCCTTGTTTCTCACAAGTTATTTTCACCAACTTTGTGCAATTGGCACTGGCTGGGAAAGTTCAATACACACAAAAGTAGGAGAATTTATCAAATTTAAGCACTCATTTGAAATCCCTTTAATCCATCTTATCACTTTAATAGCTTTTAAAAAGACAATTCACTTACTGCAAAATTCATGGTTTCAGCATATTCAAGCCATGTTTAGCTTTCAGCATCATCAAAAAAAAATCAATAATCCTCATTATCAAATCATAGGTCATTTCCATCACCCCAGAAGAAAGCCTTGATCCATTTAGGGTCACTTTTTATTTTTCCCTTCACTCAAGATTGGTAAGTGATCACCTGTACCTTTTGTTTCTGTGAAGACAAAAATGATACAATATTCAATCTGTGGTCTTCAAGTGTCACGTATATTGCACTGTGCTAGTATTTCACCTCTTTTCTTTGGATACTATTATCTTGGATTGCTGTATCATATTTTATATATCCATTTATCAGTTAGTTGATAAATCATTGAGGTTTGTAAACATTTTTATTGTTAGAAATAATGTTGCCAGAAATATTGATTTACAAATCTTTCTGTGAAGTAAAGTGGGATTTTTTTTTTTTGGTAGATGGTTAGAAATGGAATTGTTCAATCATATGGAAATTTTATGTTCATGTTTAAAAGAAAATGTCAGATTATTTTCAAAATGTCTTCCATGTTGTATATTTATTTAATTAGACTAAATTTGCATGAGTTTTTCTCTTTGAGTAAAACTTTGGCTATATATTGATTATAGCCAAAGTAGAATATCTTCTTATAACCTGTAGATAAGTTTCAACCACAGCATTACAGCTTCAATCATTTACAGTTTGCTAACTAATCAGTCCATGACTGGATGAGGTAAATTCTGAGCCATAGCCAGTCAAGTGGCTTCTGTATGTGACTTCATTTTCATGCCTGGATTTGTCCCTTATCTTTGTTTCTGGCTAAAACTCTAAGAAATTCTACTGGTTCATAAATTTAAGCGAATAAACTCTGCTAAATTTAACTTACTTCAAGGTTTTCTTTTTAACAAATTCTCAGTAGTGTATGACATTTTTAATGTCTGCATATCCTCATTGACACTATTTCTTCTATTATCTGGGACAGTGTCTCACTGTTCAGCACAGACTGACTTTGAACATAAAGTATTCTAGGCTGGCCTAGAACTTGCAGTCATACTCTGCCTCAGCCTTGCAAGTGCTGAGATTGTAAGAGAGCCTCCACACCTGTCTCACTTCTTGTCAAACTTATTGAGGCATCTATCTTAGTTTCTACATTGCTGATGTAATAAAACACACTGACAAATACAATTTAAGGATAAAAGGAGTTATTCTGGCTCACAGCTCTAGAACACAATAATAGCAGGGAAGTCAAATCATTAGGAGTGTGAAGCAGCTGATCATACCACACCCATAATCAAGTAGCAGAGAATGAAGAATGTATACTTGTGTTCAGCTCCCTTTCTCCATCAGTACATAACACAAACAAAATAGGTCCAATCTATATTGTTTGCTACCAGGGTCCCCAGAAGAGTCTACAACCAGCTGAGGATTCTAATCTGAGGGATATTCAATGAATCTAAGCACACTGAGTTCTTTAGTCAATTCACTTTACTCTTCTATGTCAATTCTATCTACAGAGCTTCTTTTTTGTTCTGATGCTTAGCTCCTCTCAGTCCCTCCTGCTCTCAGTCCCTTCTGCTGTTCTCTCATATCTATCTAGTTCTTTCCATCTTTGCCCTCATCTTGTTCTTCTCTATCAGTTCCCTTCTTGCTGTTCTCTCGTATCTATCTAGGTCTTTCCATCTTCTTAATCCATTCTCTTCCTTGTGTTCTGAGAGGACCAATATATACGCAGTAGCTCTTAGGCAAAGTAATGCAAGGCTTGAAGTTTTCAGAGTCACAGAGAGATGATAAGGGATCCGCACATAACTCAGTAATTGCCAGCTAGATTAACAACCTAAAAGGGTAGAATGATGAAGGAAGAGTTCTTTGTTAGAATCAACTAAAGGCTAAGATCAATTAGGGAATTCATGTGCTCAAACTATGTGGTTAGGTAGGATGTTAGTTTGTCAATAAGTCACAAAGAAAGTAAACTGTCCTTAGCGTCACTTTTCTGCTCGCCCTGGCTGCAACTGCTTTCTGGTAGGGAGAGGGACATATGTTAGGTGGCTAAACAACCTATGTTAGAGCATGTAGCATTTGGTTAGTAAAAGCATTTTCACTCAAAGTAATTCCTGAGGAGAAAATCTAGGAATAGCACCTGGCTTAGGAGGAGTTAAAACTTAATTTGCACAAGAAAGAAGCTTGGCAACTATTGCCTGCCTGACCTTGTAGGCGATCTCCTTGGGCCAGTGGGAGTGACTGCCTTGACTCAGTAACTAGCAAATGGCTAAAATGTGAGCAGTAAATCTCTTAAATTAGGGTCTTGTGTAAGTAACCTGGGGTGAAGGTAAGGGGTTGAGGATTTAATTGCTAGTGGTTATTTTCTCTTATCTGGAAGTAAGATGAGCTAATGTTTATCTGCATTTATCTTTGGGAAAAGGGTCTTCGCTGGAATGCTTTTGTCCAGAGACTGGCTCTGGTCAGGTTTATGTTACTGAAAAGGTAAACATGACTGAGGACAGTCATCCAATTGCCCCAAATGCAGAGGAGAGTTGTGCCCCAAATTGAAATGCAATCGTGAGATTACATACACCCATAACATGGAGCTGCACAGTAAATGGGTAGAATCATAGCTGTTATTGCATAAGAAGTTTACAACAAGAGACCGCCAATGCATTCAAAAGGCAGTAATTCCATAATGCCTTGCATGATGGTTTCCTCTAACAGAACCCTTAGTTCTGATAGGTTGGCCTTCTGAACTCTAGTTGTCACTGCTGTATACTTCCATGGACTTTTGCTACCAGTGGCTCTCAATAAGTACAGTCCAGAATATCCCACCAAGGAAAGGATGTCACCAATACAGGCTGACTCTTCACACCTCAATTAATACTAGAAAGACTGCCATGACCAGAGGCCCATCAGTCAGCTGATTATAGATTCTGTCAGATAGAAAATTGATACCAATCATAGTAATGTCCACTTGATTTTGAAGTTGTTTTTCTCCATGTCTGATACTGTTCATTATTGTGGATTTGTGCCTTTTTGTTTGGACATAGATTTCCTTTAATTCTTTGAACATATTTAAACAATAAAAAGTCTTTGACTAGTTATATATAGGTAGGTTTTCTAAAGGCATTTCTTATTAGCTGATTTAATTGATTGCTCATGAGGTATAATTCCCCATTTCACTTTTGATAAATTTTCCATTGAAAATTGAATATTCTATAAAATCATATATGGTGAACATAGAAATCATACTGTACTCCTCATGGAGTTTTTGCCACTTGGTCACATTGTGGATCTCCAAGCTTATTTCCATAAAGTATATATTTCTTTGAAAATTTCTTTAAAGTTGCTAGGGTTATACTAGTGATTGAGTGGATCATCTGGGGTGACATGAAATGATGCCTCTTTCACTTTTTTGCCAAAAGCCTCTATCGATATCTTAATGCATGTCTTCAATTCTCAGATAGTTTAAAGCTCTGCCATCAATCACTTCATGGTTGCAGTGAGCCTTAAGGTGATCCCAAGTTGAGAGATAAGAGCCCTTTCAAAAGGTTTCTGGGCATATGCACTGCCTAGCAATTCATACCTCAGATCTTTATTATGAACATTTCAGTAATGATCTATTTATTATCTTGCTTTTAAATATTATGCTTTTATCATTGTCAAATGGTTATCACCACTTAAGACAGCTAAGAATTTAAATAATGATATTATTTTTGTTTGGGTGATTTTTTTTTTGGCTTTTTGGCGCGCCAAATGTCTTGGAGAAACTGCTTTTCAAACTGAGTGAGTTCTGAGTTAAGTTAAATAACCATGGTCCCTGTAGAAGAGACTTTTCCAAGAAGCTGTCAAACATATCAAATAGTAACAATTTCTTTACGATGATGCTCGTTGATGATTTCCAAGCCTCTTCTGCCCTTCACACTGACTGATGATGCTGTTTCTTACTAAAACTATAGAAGCAAGGCTGCTCATTTTCAAAGCTACAATAAAGGAACAGAAAAAGAGGCTGAGACTAGAGTGAGTGAAAATGCCAGAGTATTCATTTCTTCAGAGATTCGGACATCTTTCTTGAAGAGGCATTTCTCACATTGTTGTTTTGTTGACTTCTCAGAATTTTGAAGAAACTTGGTTTTCGCAGATTTTTTTTTTTACAAGTGTTCTTATTGCCTTTAATTCTGGATGATTTTCATACTCTAAAGTCTGAAAATCTCATGTCTAAAACTTGTAATCTGATATAAGAGATTGTAATTATTTTTCAATATGAAAGATTTAATTCTTAAAGAAATTCTATCTTTAAACTAAAATATAAATTTATATTCACCTATATATGGTTAAGTCTTTTGAAGTATATTTTATCATATTGAAGAATCATATAGATTTAAGGGATCCACCATGAAGTTTAGATCCTCATCATCATGACTTTTACAGACAGGAAAATTAATATATATGACATACATAATTATTCAATTTATTTTAAAAATACCCAAATGCTTTTTATCAAAAATCCTATTATGGTTGTTTGATGGAAATGGTTCCCATAGTCCCATAGGGACTGGCATTATGAGGAGGTATGGCTTTGTTGGAGGAAGTGTGTCACTGCGATAGACTTTCTCAGATGCTAAATCTAGGCCCAGTGTCTCACTCTCTTCCTTCTTCCTGCCATAATGGATATAGAACTCTCAGCTACCCCTCCAGAACCATGTCTGCCTGGGTGCTGCCATGCTTCCTGCCATGATGACAATGTACTAAACCTCTGAACTCTAAGCTAGACCCAATTAAATATTTCCCTTTATAAGAGTTGCCATGGTCATGTCTGTTTGTATTTGATTTTGCTTTGTTTTGGATTTGTTTTAGGTTCTATATATGAGAGCTCTTTTTAAAGTTTTTATTAAAATTATTTTATGTGTATATGTGTTTTGCCTACATGTACATTTGTGCACAACTTGCATATTTAGTGCCCATGGAGGCCAAAGAGCTCCTTTGATCCCCTGAGATTGAAGCTTCAGTTGCAAGTTGCCAGAACTCTTAATTTCTGATCCATGTATTCAGTCCTCATTTTCTTATTCTTAAGTAAAATTCATTTTGAGTATTACATATTTATGTATATATGTATATAACATCAAAATTTCATCACTTATCCATGAGTGGAAAATTTGGTTATTTCTGTATTCAGGGCATGGTGAATAATGCTATAATTATTCTGCAAGAATAAGTGTTGTTTTAAATATTTACTTTATTAATATTATTTTTAATTGTGTTTGTCTTTATCTGTGTGTCTGTCTGTGTATCTGTGCACATATGAGTGCAGGTGCCTGTGGATTCCAGGGGAGGTTGTCTGATGCTCTGAATATGAAGTTATAGGTGTGTGTGAGCCTCCAAATTTGTGTGTTGGGAACAGAAATCAGGTCCTACGCAAGAACAGCAAGTGCTCTTAACTGCTGTGTCATGTTTCCATCACTTAGAATATGCATTATTTAAAGGTAATGATTAAGGTTCCTCTGAGTATGTGACTAGAAGAGGGATTGTGGCTTCAGATAATACTTCGAAGTACGTATTAAACTTCCATGTTGTTTTCCAGAATGGCTATAATAATCTGAATTTTCTCAATAAGGCTCCCTTTTCTTAATATCCTCAGCATGCCTCTCTTTTCTTTTTGTAACTAGCCATACCAACTCATGGAAACTGTGATCTCATTTAGTTTTGAATACAAGTTTCCTGTTGATTACTAATAGTAAGCACATTTTTTGTAGTTCTATTGGTGTTTTTATTTGTTTTACCATTTCTTCTTGGGAGAAATCCTTTAAAAGTCCTTTTTCAAAAATTAAATTTTTAATGAGTAGTCCATTATTGGAATTATGTTTATTTGAAATGTGTGTTTATGATAAACTCTTCAGATACATGTTTTACAAACATTATGTCTTAAACCTGCAAAATCTCTTTACATTTTGATGTGTGGTGCTTGAAACTTTATGTACTTCCATTTGCTTTTGTTGCATGAACATTTTTGTTGACATGTTCAAAATATTTTTCGCAAGACTGATGTCAAAGTGACTTCTCTACATTTTCCTTTATTTTTTCTTTGTGTATATGCCATATGCATATGCTTGCACATGTCTATATATGTGGTACATAGTCAAATGTTCTTCATTTTGTTTATTTTGAGACAGAATCTCTCTCATTGAATCCAGAGCTCACTACAGTTTTTGCTAGACTGGCTGGCCTCCTGCCCTATCTGGGCTCTTCTTGTCTGGGGTTATAGACCAAAACCACTGTATCTAGCTTTTATGTAGGTGTTGAGGAACTGAGCTTAGGTCTTCATGGTTGTATAACAAGTATTTTACCTACTGAGTCTTTGCCCAAACCCCTCTCTGCTATTTTTCTACAAGAATATTAGAGGTTGCACATTTACATCACATAGTTAGAGTGTTAATCCATTGTGAATTAATTTTGTGGCCTTGTGTAAGAGAATGTCCTATTTCATTTTTTTTTTCATGTGGAAATTTGATGCTTCAAGGTTTCTTAATTTGCTTCTGGACTTTCAGTTTTATTAATGTTTGTATTTGATTTGGTTTTTGTGAACAAAAGTTAGGTGATTGACGGGCATTTCCTCTCTCTCTCTCTCTCTCTCTCTCTCTCTCTCTCTCTCTCCCTGTCTCTCCTCCCCCTACCACTCATAAGCAATATCCATGAGACTAACAGCTTATCTCCACTACACATTGCTGACTATGTTGTTCTGCCTTGTCAAAGGCCTAAAACAACGAGACCAAAGCCCTGGACTAGCAACCTCTGACATTAGGATCCAAGTGAAAAATTTCTTCCTTTTCAGTTGTTTATTTCAAATATTTGTGACATTGATAGAAAGCTGAAAACAATTTGCAATATTGAATTCTAATACAATTATGAAATAAATTAGTCCTTTCCAACAAATTGATAGCTTATCATTCAATAGTACTATGTTGAGTATATAACTCATTACTTTCTCAGAGTTTACCACAATCTCCATTTCAAATTTATGAATTAGTTGTCATTTACCTTCTTGGAAATTAGTATGCTCTATTATACTTACTAAGAATGTATTTTTCTTTTTACTCTAAATACCAATAATTAACTCTCTCATGTAGACATATATACGAAGTAATTTTCAGATACTTCTGATTTTTGTATGCCCATTATTTCGCAGTGCTATTTACAAGAAAAACTTACTTTATATTACTGTAATATATCAAATTAGTCACAAAAGCTTGCACATTCTATGTCATTATCTCATATAATCATTGCCAAGTACTTCAAACATGTCTTACAGAAGAGTTTTATGTGTGCTTGGTGTTACAGGTACTCACTGTGTTCCCATAACAAAATATTTTCATATGGAAAAAGGCAAAATGATGAAAAATGAATGAAAAATAAAATCCTTTATTTTTTCCCTGCATTTTCCTAAGTCATGTCTTGAACATCCCTCATTATGAATACTTATCACTGAAAGCTCTTTGTGGTGCTTTTGTATATTATCTTTCTCTAGATACAGAAAGTCTCCTTGAGTTAAAAATATTCTGGTATCAGATGATGTGTAGAAGTCTTTTAAAAAATATTCCAATAAATGGAAAGTCCAAAGGAAGGCTGAATAATGGAAAATAGTGAACTTGAAAATGGGCAAAATTATCTTTCTTGGTTTTGAACTTGACATGCCTGGGAAGAAACAACCTCCATTGAAGAATTGTCTCCATCAAATTTGCTGTGAGCATGTCTGTGTACTGTTTTCTTAATTGATAATTAATGTGGGAGGATCAAGCCCATTAATTATGAGAAGTAACATCCCTGAGCATTTGTGCTTAAGCTGCATAAATTCTTATGAACTGAACATGAGCCTGGAAACATCCTAGTAAGCAATATTTCTCAGTGATTTCTGCTTCAAGATCCTTCCTTGAGTTCCTGCCCTGACATCCCTCAATAATAAATTTTGACCTGAAAGTACAAAATAAAATAAACTTTGCCTCTCCAGGTTACTTCTGGTCAGAGTGTTTTATATCAGAAGCAGAAAATCAAAGAAGAAAACTTGGCTTTTATGATGTTAGTAATCTTATTACACTTCTAGGTATGAACTGTAATACCTTATAGCAATTGCTATAATACTGACATTTTCCCTGGAGTTTACTTTTTTTTTAGTCAATATAACTTTATTAATGGTAAGCAGTTGCAACTTTCTTTTATGTACTTAACTGGTTGCAGAAAGATATAATTTAAAAAATATTTGAATACATATAAGCCCCAAACTTTAACCTTGCTCTTTTAAGTTTATGTAGTTATCTTTACCATACATTATTTATACATAAAATAGGTTGAATTATGACATTTTCATGCATCTATATAATGTATTTTTATCATATTCACTTCCAATTGCTCTCTCTTACTCCTCACATTCCTACTGATCCCTTTCTCCTGCCGTCAGGTCTATATTATTTTATTTTGTAACCCTACAGGAGCATGGACTATTTACTAGTGGATACACAACTGAACAAATAGTCCCTTCCCCCCTGTGCAACCAGTAAACTACCTGTAGAACCTCAGGGAGCTGTGAGTTAATCTTCTTCCCCAGTTAGCATTTTTTTTCAGATTTTCATTATACATACATATATACATATATACATATATGCATATATATATAGAGAGACATTTGCATATCCTTCTTACAGTTTTATTAGTACCAATCTAAGATGAAGTACACAGAATATTAAAATGTGTCAATACTTTAAATTACTTGAAGGTATTGTCCTAATCAAGTGCTCCTTTCTCATTTTCTAGTTAATTGGTATATTGTAAACAAAGTTTAAAGGGACCACAAAGTCTCTTGCTCTATGTCTACCAGTCCATAGTTTCAGCTTTCTTAGAACTGACCTTGCCTATCTACTAGCTGTTAGTTACTTAGCTGGTAAAGCTATTCTTTGAACCCGCAGGTGTCTTGAGTGCTATTAACTAAAATAAGGTCTCTATTCTTGAATGCACCAAAAAGTAGCTGTAATTATGTTAAATCAACTTGTTTATAGGATGGTCTGCAGTGAGTTTCCTGACATAGGTAAAAGATTTTGATTTCATAGAATCCATATTTCCTTGCAATTTAGTCTGTTAGCTGATTACAAGCAAGAATATGTAAAATAACAATTGTGCCTAGCGTATGTTCCCCAGGAAGTGTCTCAGGGTAGCTAGCCAGCCAGCATACCAATATTGGCCTTGTTTCTCACAACCTATTTGTCTCTTATTGGGTTCCCTTGCTACTCGTACTCAGTTGCAAACATTCTAATTCTCATATTTAGTATTTATGATTTGGATATTTTAACAATACTCTTCCTTTTAACTTCAGCATCCATTGTTCACAGAAACATTTTAAACAGCTCACACTTTTCACCATGGGGCCTTTTCTGTATGCCTTAGTTAGGTTTGCATTGTTGTGATAAACAGTTTGACTAAAAGCAACTTGAGGAGAAAAGACTCTTTTCATCTTATAGCCTGTAGTCAGTCATCCAGGGAAGCGAGCATCACAACTCAAGGCAGGAACCTGGAAGCATGAACTGATGTGGAGGCCATAAAGGGAAGCTGCTTACTGACTTATTCACGAGGCTTGTTAAGCCTGCTTTCTGATAGCACCTGGGAACACTAGCTCAGGGATGCCATGACTCACAGTGAGTTGAGTCTTCCTATAGCAATCATAAGTCAAGAAAATAGTTGACCAGCCCTGTTGCCTTGTGAGGCAAAGTCAGGCAGATTTCTATGAGTTGGGGACCAAAATAGTCTCCATAGTGAATTCTAGGACATCCAGTGTTACATAACAACAGACCTTTTCAAAAATAAAAAAAAGCAAAAAAAGAAAGGAAGGAAGGAAGGAAGGAAGGAAGGAAGGAAGGAAGGAAGGAAGGAGAGAGACAGAGAAACAGAGACAGAGACAGAGAGACAGAGGAGAGAGAAGAAAATGCCTCACATGGGGGCATTTTTTGAATTGAGGTTACCTCTTACCAAATTATACTAGCTTCTATCAAGTTGACATAAAACTTAGCCAGCACACCTTACTAACTACAGAGAATTGGCACCTCTATCGCTACTTCTTTTTTAAAAAATATACTTAAAAGATTTAATTTTAGGGAATCATAGACTCATCAACACCACTCATTTGAATACCACGTCTTCACCCATTGCTTCTCTGTGATTATTTTCTTAGTGTACATAAGTTGTACAGGATTAGTAACATAATTGTTGAAAGGCAAATACCATTATTTAAAGTGAAATCTAAAAGTCGAGTACACAGAAATAGAATGAGATTGTAGATAGCATGAAGGTTAGGAAGATGTTAATCAAAGAACAAAATACCAATTCAAAATTTCAAATTGTCAGGAGGAATGAATTCTGAAGATTTACTGCACAACATGGTGACTGCAGATGAGAAAATTTTAAGTGTTCTCACCCCCAAAATTCTGTAAAGTAATCAATATGTTGATTTGCCATTCCACTGTATACCAAAAGGAAAGAGTGAAGGGATCGCTAAATTTTAAATTATACATAGACAATTTTCTGGGGTAGTAAACATTATGTACATTTGTGGAATACAATTTTGTTAGTAATGCTATAAAAATGATTGCTTGCTATTTTAGAACACATTCTAAAAATATTCATGCTGTTTGTGTCACTATTAGCACACACTTTCATCAGCACTCTCTATAAATAATACAGTTACACTATTTTTGAACTCAATAGTTTCCTTAATGGTTAACAATTTCTTACATCTGCCTGATGTGGGGTAATCATATATCATGTTCTCACCACTATATTATCACAAAGAATAATTTTGTTACTTTAAAAATGTCTTTTTTGTGCATACCATGGCATGTAGAAAATTGAACTTAGATCACCAGGATTGTTGGTAGCTTCATTTACTCTCTGAGCTATCTCACTTGCCAACAATTTTATTTTGAAAGTCATCTTAGTTACTGCCAGTTTTTACAACTTTGAATTAATCTGTTGTAATTATGAATCCATAGGTTTGTGTAGTACAAGTTTTTCATTCATTTAAGTAACTAGGAGGATGAATTTTATATTACAGAGCTATGTTTTGTTTTTTTGTAATAAACACTAATACTGTATCCTAAAGTAGCTGTATTGATTTTCATCTTCAAAGCAAAAAATAGGCATATCTGTTGATTTTCATTTTTTTTCTAGTATTTGATGTTCTTTTTACTTTTTCCTTTCAAAAGCATTTGTTGCATGAATTCTGATTAATATGACTGAAGTTATTTTGGGACATAACCCATATGATTTATCTCAGAAATCTTAATCATCTTTTCTCCCTATTTTTTCAACAAAATTTAAATAGGCAAAATCCTTAGGGTGGTATATGGAACACTACTACTAGAACCTGATATTGACAATATGTCAGACTCTTTGATATTGTCTTAGAATATACCAGGTAAATTCTTAATTGGGTGTATACTTTATGGAATTCTGGATCTTTCCAGCTCTCTTTTTTCATACTCTTGCTCCCTTGGAACATATTCTAACTTACTGAGTGTCTTAGTTACTTTTCTATTGCAATGAAGGTAGGTATAAGATATTAAGGATATGGTATAAGATATTAAGGTAAATTATTGCATTTTCTAGTAAACCAATTCAGTATAATAATCAGCCTTAGAAAATTTACACTGATATTTGTATATTGATACAAATGCAGACTATTTTTATATTTCTATTCTAAGATAATTTATATATTGATACAAATACAGAACTATTTTGGTTGTAATATATATATTTCTACCTCTATTTAAAATATTTTGTATATTGATACAAATGTGAAATTATATTTGTTATACTATACGTATAACAAATACGTATATATAATATATATATGTATATATATATGTATATATACCTCTGCTTAGGATATTTTGTATATTGATATATATTCAGGATCATTGTTATATTGTATATTGCACTATACATACATTCATACCTCTGGTTAAACTATTTTGTGTATTGTCACAATCTTGAGGTCATTATCCATATGGTACATCTGTTTACAGACTGTTTATTTTGCTATATGAAGCTTTAGTCCTTAAAGTTATTTTAGTAAAAAAGACTTACAGAATTATAGTCATTCAGGCTTGTCATTTCTATAATTATGTTAGTTAAATTCTCCAGATTTACAGAAACATACATCAGATGGATAAGTAGTCTTCAAACACTTCATAGACCTAGAGAGTATGACATTTAAATGTTTTAATAACTTAAAATTCCATTGACATGAGACACGAATGCTCCTGGCAACACCGATCTGATCCCGAGAGAATGTTGGGCTTTTGAGACATTTCCATTTGGAAGTTTGTCTTCTTCGTGGCGAGAAAATGGCCTATCAGGCAAACAACTGCCTTTGCCTTGACCGCTGACAGTAGGACTACTGTCCCGCTGATATGAGCAGGACACAAAGAAAAACGATTATTGAACTCTGCCAAGACAGGGTAAGATAGTCTTTCAAAAAACCTGCTTCTGAAAATGGTCTGACAGATACTCTAGGCCTGTAGCCAACCTGANTGCACCAANNATACAGAGAGACTCTAGGTGATTGTCCAGGCTGCCAGTTGTCTCTGTCCACTATCGAAAGATTTCCAAAAATTGCTTTCCACCTTCTCCCGTTTTTCAGGTGTTATTATATTCCTTCTCAGGTCTTTGATGGGGTTAAAGACTAGACAGTTACAATTGCAAACTTCATATATTACAGTTAGAACTTATTAAATATTAGATTCAAGTTTTTCAGGATAGGACATCTTTTGGAATGAGCTCTGTGATATGCCATTTACTTATGCTCCAAACTCCTCTGGATTTTAGTAAGTGTCACTTGTCTGGTGCTATTCATGTTAGTATAGTTCATCTTGTTCAGATTATTATCTCTTATTCCTTCTGAATAATATTTGATAATTATTCCTATTGTAAATAGTTTATATTAGATTAAAACTTTCTTATTTAGAAAAAAAGGGGGAGATGTAGTGGATAACTATTTTGGCTTTTAGCTGTAAGGCGGTCCCCTTAGCCAGGTAGCTAAACACCTCCCTTTTAAGGTGGTGTCAAACCTAAGCCCCTTGAAAAATCTGGGAGGCTACGTGATCTCTCTCAGGCACGCCTTTTGGGATCACTTCAGTCCGCCGTGTGGGATCGCTGCTGTCTTAGAA
Organism: Neotoma lepida; assembly: GCA_001675575.1. Lineage (NCBI taxonomy): Eukaryota > Metazoa > Chordata > Mammalia > Rodentia > Cricetidae > Neotoma > Neotoma lepida. The sequence continues at coordinate 507,341 of LZPO01034856.1, forward strand.
AGCAGAGAATTCTCCACTGGATTGTATCGCTCTTGATCTTCCCTGTACCTGCTCCCTCCCCGCTGTTCCATAAGTTGCTTCTAAAATAAAGCTATCTTGATAAAATATATAAATAATTAGGCTCGTCGAATAATTGCCGTAATACAGTCCCTAGTTGGTGATGCTGTGATACTGTTTGGAGATATTTAGATGATACAGTCTTGATAGAAGAAGTGCATCACTAGAGGTAGATTATGAGAGTAAAAGACCTCACTTATTTCTAGTTTGCTCTCTCATGGTACTTTTGTTTCAAGTTCTGAGTTGTCAGCTTCCTTATACTGCTGCCCTTCCTGCTGTTTTCTATAATGTCTTCTATGATGGCTATTCTTGGTTGTCAACTTGAGGACATCCGGAATTAACTAAAACATAAGTGACTGGGTAGAATAATGAGGAATATTTTCTTAATTAAATTTTTTGAGGCAGGAAGATATACCATTAATCCAGATCTTTTCAGGTAAGAAAATTCACCTTTAATCTGGGCCTTCAGGTGGCAGCATATATATAGGACATGGAAGAAGGAAGTTTTCATGCTTTACCTGCTTGTTCTCACTCTCACTGGCATGTCCATTCATTCATCGGAATTAGAGTCTAATTCAGAATTCAGAATTCCAGCATATACTGAAGAGCAGCTGATACATCCATAGACAGCCATTGTTGGACTAGCTGAACTACAGCCTGTAAACAAGTCTAATAAATCTACACACATACATGTTTATTCATTCTATAAGTTATGTTCCTCTTGAGAACTCTGACTATTACAGATTTTGGTAGCATAAGTGATTCAATACAGGAAAAATATAAGTATTTTTTTAAATCTGGAATAAGCTTTTGAATTTGCCAACACCTATAGTTAGTGAAGCCTCTCCTTGAAGCTCAGAGAGTATTGAAAGCCTGTCTTATGAACAAACTCAAGACAAATGTATTTCATTATTCAGATTCACCAACTATAAGAAAAAGAGGATTTGGTGACTCTATATAAAACTTTTAAATATTTGTGGAAAAATAAGAAAAATGATGTTGGATGGTTGCTACTAGCGCCTCTGGATACATTTACAAAGGGAAAGATTAAACTCTATGATAAAAATTAACCAACTTCTGGCACCAAAGAATATGATGAAGTATAGCAGTGAACTCAGTGAAAAAATAAAAACAGACCAGCTCCAGATGAGCACAGATAGTCTAATGGATTCTAGGTGTGTTATGAAAGAGAATCTTCTCTCTAGCAGCCACGAAGCTCAAGTTGTGGAAAACCACACAGAAACCTTCATTATAAGACTGGATGAATTACAAAGAAAATTTGACTCCTAGTATCAGAAGGTGTCTATAGTTAAAGTAAAGGCCTTAATTGCTGAAGAATGGGATCCTGTAACTTGGGATGGAGTTGTGGAGGATGACCATTTTGAGGCTGAGAACTTTGAATTCTCAAATTTCAAGGGATTGTGGTAATATATTGTGTAGTCTAATAATCTTTGGCTGAAGATCAGGGAACATAACAAGCCACTAGATTAAACATAGAGGTTAGAGAGTGGTGGCACACACCTTTCAAAGCTACACTAAACTACATGAGATAGACTCAGTCTAGAAACAGAGCCAGGCAGTGGTGGCACACATCTTTAATCCCAGTATTTGGGAATAAACCCAGTACTTGGGAATCACATGCCTTTAATCCCAGCACTTGAGATCTCATGCCTTTACTTGGGAAGCACACACGCCATTAATCCCAGGAAGTGATGGCTGGACAGAGAAAGGTATATAAGGAGTGAGGAAATAGGAACTAGAGGCTTTTTCAGGCTGAGGAGCTGGTGAGGTAAAAGGTGGCATCTGTGGCTTGTTCCTTTGTCTCTCTGATCTTTCAGCATTTACCAAATATCTGGTACCGGAATTTTTATTAAAAAACCTTTTAGAATTTGAAAAACATCTGGCATCCAACTTGTGGGGCACAAATTCACAAAATAGCCTCTTGCCTGTGGCCTTGCAGTCCCCCACTACTGCTCGAGCTACATGCAGCCAGAATCTCCACCCTGCCTGGGCCAGAATCCCTAATACACTGGCTAAGTTATTGTTGCAGTCTCTCTGCAGCAAACTCCAAAGGTTTTTTGGGAAACCACAGAAGTTAGCCACATTCACACACTTTGCCCATGCAGACGGCTGTCTCTTTTGCTTCTTTCCTCTCCTGGTGGGTTTGGCTTTCTCTGGGCCCCATCTTTGGGCTGCTGCCACACCATCATCTGAACCTTACAGGAACTGCCACATGATAGATATCCTCAAGGCTGTATACCAACTGATTGGACTCCTGTGCAAATGTTAGATTTCAGGAGATTAAAAGAAGCAATAATCTCATATGGTATCCATTCATCTTTTGTGAAGTAGTAGTTAAACTCATGGTCAAATTGTAATAGAAATATCCCTCAACACAGAAGAGATAAATTATGAACTCTTAATGAATTTCAAAGATTATTAGGAAACATTTCCAATCTAAAGACCACTATTAGGGTAAAAAATGATGAATTGAGTAATTTGTTCAAAACCTTAGAGGGTGACAGGGACTTAAATAGTTCAAAAGAATTATCATCTAAAGCTGAGAGAGAATTGTCTTTGGTGGAAAAGATAATACAGGATGCTCATGTGGATCATTTGGATCCAAAGCTTGATTACATTTTGGTTATTTTACCCTCTAGGCATTCTTTCACAGGAATTTTAATGCAGAGGCAAGATATTATATTGGAATGGATATTTCCACCAAATGACAGAGTAAAAATATTAAAAACTTATGTGGAAAAGATCTCTGAGTTTATTTTAAAAGGAAAATTGCGACTTCATCAATTAGTAAGAATAAACCCAGCAGAAATTGTACTATCTTTAACTAATGATGAAATTGACAAACTATGGGCATAAAGTGAACCTTGGCAAAGTACTTGCAGTAATTTTTTGGGAGAGATTAACAACAAATATTCCAAAAGAAATAGAATTAAACTTACAAAGAAAGCTAACTGGATCCTGCCTCACATTGTACAGGAAACACTAATATCTAGAGCGCCTATATTTTATACTGATGCCTGAGTATGACTTCTGAGACAAAGCCTCAAAAGTCCCATAGACAGAAAAGGCAGTTTATAAATTAGAAAATTTAAGTAAAGTGGTTCAAAGTCCTTATAATTCTGTCCAAAAATTGGAATTATATGTCATTCTGATGGTATTAATGGATTTTTCAGAAACTCTCAACATAGTTACTGACTCCCACTATGCTGAAAGAGTGGTCTTACACATTGAAACCACTGAATTTATCCTGTTGATTCAGAATTAACTGAGTCAGTAGTTGAGACCAGGGCACTTTCTTGCCCAGTGGCTAACTTCTGCCACAATGAAAGTAATCTCTATATGGAGTTTCTTTGATGCCCATCATCTTCTCTGAAGTAGATTGGTGCTACCAGGGGCAAACATGTCTCAATGTCATAAAAAAAAGAGTCTATATTATTAAAACATCTTAAATCCCTTATTCATTAGACCTCTGAAGTGTTTGAAGATGACCTGTCTGTCTAAAATATATTTCTGTTTGACCTTGAAAACATACCTAACATGAATACAAGTTTGATTGTAATGACTAACTACTAACTTTCATTTTTTATATCCTAATTAGTTGGTAATAATAACTTTCAAGGACTAGTAATTTGCATTACATTGTTAAATGAGCTGTATAGGTACAATATTTTGAATGAGAGTAGAAACATATGGACAGTATGTTCTAACAAAAATAATCTCAAATTTATATCAATATGTAAAATTTGTATATAATATACCAAAATCCAATCCAATGTACAATATTTAAAACAAGTAGTTCCTTTTTAAAACTATATTCAGTAATCTACCTTTTTATATTATCATATCCATATTCTCCTTTTGTTCTTTTCAGAGTAGATTCAATAATCTACTTTTTTATCCTATCATTTCTATATAATACACTTCTGTATGAAGGGATTATCTCACCTGAGGAAGTAGTCTTGCTACCCTCAGTAGAAGATGTATTTCCAGCCCCATTTCCTGAAATATCATCTTTTCTGCCTTTGACTGAGGAAATTAACCCTTCATTGTCTGCTAATCCATTAGTGATCTTCTCTGAAGAAGATGCTAGCCAAGGCAATACTGATGTTTCACAGGACCCACCAATAGTTGCCTTAAGACCTATAATCAGGCTAAAGGCTAAGCAGGCTCCTAGAGGGGAGATAGACATTGAAGTCCTCATGGACTTCATAGAGTACACTATACTTCTAAAGAGCTTAATGAGTTTGCTTATTCATTCAAGCAGAAGTCTAGGGAATGTGTGTGGGAACAGATTTTAAGGTTGTGAAATAATGGCAGAAAGAACATAAAACTGGTTCAGACTAATTTTGTTGATATGAGTCTTCTGAGAGGAGATTCTGGGTTTAATCTAGGAGCATTCACAGTTAAAAAGTTGTCAAAATTTTACTTGAATGGTTGGCTGAAGCATTTGTCAAAAGATATCCTATTGAAAAGGAGTTGGAGATGCCTGATATCCCTTGGGTTATTGTTGATGAAAGGATTTTAAGGCTCAGACAATTTGCAATGCTAGAGTGGGTGTGCTGTGTAAAACATAATACTCCACAATGGAAAGATACAGAGGACTTGCCCTTCACTAATCTTATATGATGCAAAGTAGTGAGAGGGGCACCAGCACATTTGGAGAGCATTGTTTTTACCTTTTTCCTTGCATCACGCAATTGGGCCCCAAAGAAGCAGAGGGCAGGTGTCAACACCGAATTGTCAAAGGCAAGGTTATCATAGATATAATAGACAGCATAGGCAAAGCACTGTCTATAATGTTCTGATTTATCATGGGCAATGCAGGCAAAGTGAAATTTGCAGTGATATGATGCATATGGATCTTTGGTATTGGCTAATCAATCATGGTATTTCTAGGCATGAAATAGATAACTAGAGTTTTGAATTGTCATGTGCCTAAGGACTTACACTCATGCTCACAGCATTTTATTCTTGCTATTGCTAAATGAACTTATTCCCATTAGGTGCCTTTCAGGGAAGTTTATTTAATTTTGGGGGTTTTAGCATTAAACTTTAAAGGTTGACAACCTTTAACATTTTAACAGAGGACATTTCAGGGCAGCCCAGCATTTAGAAAACAACTTCAGTATTACTGACTGGTTTTAGTAGATTTAGTGATATTTGAAAACAGTATGAAACAGAGTAGCAAAATTTGGGAAACTTCCAATTTGAGGTTGAGGATAGGATGTGTCACTGTGACTCGGTGATAAAGTATTTTATACCATGAGCATATCCCGTATTTGATCCCAAGCACTTTCCAAAGAGTCTGTTGCAACTGTTTTCCTAACATGCCTTATATGAATGACAGACTATGGGGTCATCTATATGATGTTGGTTTTGCTGCTATAAATAAAATCATGGTTATATAGTCATAGGATGTCTACCAAAATCTTAGAGGACAACATAGAAGTCCAAGCAGTCTGCATGTCAATCCAAGTCCCTGAAAACAGCCTGATAGAGTAATTTGTGAAAATTAGAGAGTGATGCCAAAACTTCAGTGAGGACTCAAGGGAAATAGAGGTGGTAGGAATGTGGGAAGAATGCTATATGTTAAGGGAAGCTGTAGGCAGCATGCAAAACCTACTGAAGAGAAAATTCTTGTAGACTGCAACCAGCAATAAAGTAGAGAAAAGGCTTTCCAAGCCCTTGGGAGTCATGTTCTTCCACAGTGTGCTCTGAATGTTATATAGAGAGTATATGGATTTAATGTTTCTCCTGCTGAGTTCTAGGTTGCCATTTGTCATGTGTGCCCATTTGATGTTTTTTATTCCTTGGAATGAGAATGGCATTCACTTGTTTTGCTCTTGCATCTTGGAATTATTCAGCTTCATTTTGTTATGATCTTAATTCTGAGTTTGTCCTGAGTGTTGGGAGAAAATCTAGAATTGAAAATTTGACTAATGTTGGAAGGATTAAACTTAGGAATGCTGTAAAAAGACTGGATATTTTCTTCTTTTTTTGCTCGCTTAGATGAACAAGAACCTTTGCAGGCTATGGGCATAATCATGAAGTTTATACCTGGAATTTATCCCTAAATGTTGTACCCTTCTGGCAGTCCTGAGTACTTATTCCAATTTCACCTCTGTTGCTGTGATAAAATACTTTAACAATCAGCACCTGAGGGCAGAAAGAATGTATTTGGCTTACTATTCTAGGTTACAGTCTATCATTGCTAGGAAGTCAAGCTACAAACTCTAAGCAGCTAGTCATGTTCATTCACAGTAAAGAGAAGAAAAACAACAATAACAACAAAAAAAACTAATGTCTATTTGCTCAGCTCACTTTTTTCACCCTTGTACTCTTCAGGGCCCATGCCAGGATCTGGTAATCACAATATTCAGGGTTATTCTTCCTTTCTCAATTAAATAAAGAAAAATCCTTATCAAATATGCCCAAAGGCCAACCTGATTAAGGCACTCTCTCATTGAAATTCTCTTCCCAGGTGATTTTAGGTTATGTCAAGCTTATATCAAAAATTAACCATCATAGAACCTTCAAGAAATGTGGCCTAAATGGGGGAAGTAAGATCATTCAGGATATGCACTTGAAGGGGGTATTGAGACCTTAGGTCTTTCTTTCCTTTGCTTCTTGTCTGAGTCTGCCAGGAGCTAACGAGTTTGTTCTATTAAATGCTCCCTGCAAAGAGGTGCTACCTCACCACAGGCACAAGAGTAACAGAACTAACTCACAAGGAAATGACACCAGTAGTTAAAATAAGCCTTTCTTGTTTTTCAGTTCATTAGCACAACAATTTTGTTATAGCAAAGGAAAGTTAGCTAATACACACTCTAAAGCAATGAACTTCACGTGACATTTTTTTCCACAGTAGAGAACACAAGACTAGAACAAATGTAGAAGTACAAGTGGTCCAATTGTCTCTTTCAAGTAATTATTTAGATAATTTTTGTTTCTCATCTACAAAACAAAAATTCATGTGAGTCAGAACTTGTGGTTTCTAGAAAGAATGCACTTCCATTAGGGTTCTAAGCAACTGGCCCCTTACCTTGTAATAGTTTCTTCCTCATCACTTCTAGCATCTAGTGACACTTCACAAATATTTTGTATACCAGTGATGTACCAAACTTTCTCTTGGTACTTATAAGAATAAATACAATGTAAAAATTAGAGTAGCAGTGTCTCTTTCCCTGTCAGGAACTAGAGGAAAATGTGCCCCTTTTACTATTGATAGAGCATATTCCTTAGAAATTTTGCAAATAAAATATTATTCTACAATTTGAAAATTAAAGGAGTATTTGTCAATGTTTTATTTTCTCACCTTATGATCCATTAAATTATGGTCCAGAGAATGAATACATACAATTGAAAAAAAATGAGTCATTTTATTGAAATGCCAACATATAACAGCCCTCTATCCAAGAAACTATGAAAAGATAAGTTCATTTGCTTTTTTATTATTGTTTGATAGAAAAATATTATTTTGCTTTAAACATCACTAAATAATATAAATGATAAAATATGCCTATCAGAAAAATCTTAACTTGTAAGATCAATTTCTAAACGGTCTTGTTAAGTAAAACATGGAGCCAGGGATAGGGGTGAAAGTCTGACAGAGATCAGAGGAATTAGGAACAGCTATCAGCCTCACCCTATCAATGCCACTGCCTCCAAAAGAGAGTGTCTCTGACTTCTTGTACCTCCATGTCTATATCCCTATCTGTTCTGTTCTCCCATTGGCTCTTTCAGTCTAGCTACATCACTTCCTCCCATCACCCATCTCTGTCACTTCCTGTTTGTCTGTATAGATCTCCAGAATTCTATGGTTGATGCTGGGATTAAAGGTGTGTGTCTCCATGCTTGACTGTTCCTAGTGTGACCTGGAACTCACAGAGATCCAGACAGTCTCTGCTTGCTAAGTGATAGGATTAAGGGTGTATGCTAATTTTGTAAGACTGGCAGCTGACCTTGTTCCTCTGTTCCTCAGATAAATTTTACTGGAGGACATAGATAAAATACTACCACATTTCCCCTCTTTGTCTAATAAAAATAAAAAAAAAATTAAAGTTATAACTAATATAAGAAAAACTATGTACAATAAGTACAATAATTATATACAGTATATACAAGTGATTAATACATCAACAATGTCTAGTCCATTAGCATTTGACAAATTCAGAGAAAATACTTTATTATCTATCCTATTTTGGTGAGTTCTAAATGTACCTAATTCATTTTCTATTTTAACTTATATTCTAACAGAAAACTATCTTATCATATCTTTCAAATTTACACACTTCACACCTCTTAGTGATTTTTTTCTAAATTTCTTAACAAAAAAAATGTAACTATCAAATCTTCAACTCCCTCAGAGACCCGAGAAGGAAATAATATTACCTAGTAAAACAGGAAATACAAACAAGCAACTGCCAAAAAAATGTGAGTTGACAGAAACAGCTATCTGCCTGGACAGTCACTTAGGTTTTTCTTTTTTCTTTTTTTCAATGTTGGGGCATCATCTCCTCAGCCTAGAGGCTTAGGGTTTCTTACAGATTAATTTGTAAAGAAAGATGTACACAAAGTCTACAGGTCGATCCCATATTCAATGCAAGTATTCCATGTACCAGATAAACTTGAATTCTGCCAAAGTCCTGTCATGATTCAGGATTTTAAATACTGGAAATTTCTGGTATTTTTAGAATTCAGTTTCCCAGTATTCTCTGCTTGTGGGTACCTTCACCTTGGCATCCCATTCTTCTCTGCTTGTAGGTAGCTTCATCTCCTTTTTTAAACGTCAGTCTATCATTGAGAGGTCAGACTCCATCAGCCTGGTTACTCCTCCAAGAATAATTGTTCCACAGCACACCAGTAGCCATCTCTTGACTGTCTATTCAGCTGCCTTTGAAGGAAGGTGCACTGTACCTTTCTCAGATTGCAAAGCCACTTCATTGATGGTGCCATATTGTCTTGGCCTCAGAGGATGCCTATTGCCAAAGCTGTAACCACACTTGTCTTTGTCAAGGATCAGTAGTCCTTTGCTTTGTGTCCTGCCTGTCGATTTTGAACAAGATACTGTCAGCAGTCAATGTGAGGGCATTTTCTTGCCCAGTGGCTAACTTTTGCCACATAAAATTTAAGTTCATATGCAGTCTCTTCAATGCCCATATCTTCTCTAAAATAAATTGGTGCCAACATGTCTCATAATAATAAAAAAAGGAAAATCTAAGTTATTAAAACATTTTAAATGCCATATTTTGCAGATCTCTGAAGGGTTTGAAGATAACCTGTCTATCTAAAATATACCTCTGCTTAACATTGAAAACACCTAATATGACTACAAGTTCAATTTTAATGACTAATTTCTCTCATTTCACAATATCCTAATAGTTGAATAATCTACCTCTTATCTATATCCTCTTTTTTTCAAACAAGAACCTTAAATCTAATCTCCTTTGTTAAACCTTTTTCTTGACCATTAACAATAACAATTTGTAATTAACCATCCTAAACAATGAAAATTATCCCAAACACAAAACCCATTGAAAAACCAAAAGCCACCTGTCCCACCTCTTGGGAATGTGGGCATTGTGTTCTTAAATTTGCTTCCTGCTGTTTGTGGGCAATGACATCTTTAGGGGATGCTAAAAAGAAAATTTTTGGGTTAATTGTCAAGTCTGCAGTAGTAGCTGTATCATTTGTTATCCAGTCTCAGCATAACACAAAAGTTCAGGGCTTATCTCAAGTCTTCACTCAAATAATCTGTGAGACTGGATCATGTCAGCTAGCCATTTTGAGATTGTCCTGAGCAGTTTGTAGTGCAAAGCTGATCTTTGGGTGATGTTTGTTAGCTTAGTGGTATTGTTATCGTCCACGTGGAATTGTTGTTGTGGGGCCCCATCATCTTTCTGGAGACCAGATTTTCTATCAGGCCTGGTAATGATTCCCTGCAGAAAACTGATAGAGACTCAAACGTAAAAACATGTATAATCAGGTAACTGAAGCCTTTTCTCTAGAATTAATTAGTACTCTATATGACCATTAATATCATGACAGCAGTGTAATATATATATATATATATATTATAAATTTTGATATAAAATTCATACCTTAATAAGACTTTAAAGAATCAAAATAGAACCAAAGAGTTGAAATTAGTAGCAATAGAATAGTCCCTTGATTTTTTGATTTTCTTCTGTCCTATATCAGATGGCTCTTCTGACATGACACAGGGATTTTGTATTTTTCTTTTAACAAACATGCTTGGGTTTAGAGAAGGAGAGAGCCATTCTCCAACTCCAAAGCCAGTTTTTATTTTTAATTGAACTGGGACTACATAAAGACCATTTTTGTTAAGTGTCTGTAGAGAAGAGCAAAAACAAACATTTAGGAAGACTTATGAAATTTTATATAGAATATATCAATTGGCCAATTTACTCTTTTACTTTGAACATTTATTCTGGATGATTTGTCGTTTTTCTTCAGATGTCTCATTTTTCCAGTGTTCTTCAGACTCCTTAGCCTTCATTTTCCTGAAAGAAAAAGAAAAACACTTCCCCAGGCCTAACTTTGTGAAAGTTCCTTTTTGGCAAGTTATATCTGATTATGGGAAAGGCATTTGTTACTGGTATAAGTTAATTTTAAATTGGATGATCATGCTGGTTGATGAACTATCACCTCTTCTAATTAAGGGGTCTCTCTTGTTCAAATTGAACCTTCATCAATTTTGATGGTATCTATAGCTTTTCTTCTTCTGTAGAGACAAAGGCAAAACCTCGTCCTCAAGGTAACACATATCCTGGTTTCCCTTCTGAAGTCAGCACATCTTTAAAGTATATAGGCTGATTTAACTCTGTAGTTTTTCTATTACCTTATGTCTCTCTTCAGCTGTTGTTCCTTTCTCATTAGCATTGAGAAAATTCAAAGTTAATAGAGCATTATAAAATCTGTTTCTGGGGGTTTTTGTTACCCCTTTCTGTTTATTTAGCATATCCTTAAGAGTTCAATTTGATCTTTCTATGACTGCTTGGCCTGTAGGATTATGTGGTGTACCTGTAATATGCTTTATGTTGTAATAAGCAAAACACTGTTTCATTTTAGCAGAGACATATGCTGGAGCATTGTTAGTTTTAATTTGTGCAGGTATACCCATAATGGCCATAACTTCTAACAAATGCGTGATTACCGAATCAGCCTTCTCAGAACTCAAAGCAGTTGCCCATTGAAATCCTGAATAAATATCAATGGTGTGGTGTACATATTTCAATTTTCCAAATTCTGCAAAGTGAAACACATTCATCTGCCAGATTTCATTCCTCTGAGTACCCTTTGGG
>LZPO01034856.1:519217-530128 GCA_001675575.1 Neotoma lepida
CTTCCTGTACAATGTGAGGCAAAATCCAATCGCCTCTCTTTATAAGTTCAATTCTATTGCTTTTGGGATATTTGCTATTAAATTCTCCCAAAAAATTACTGCAAGCTCTTTGCCAAGGTTCACTTTCTGCCCATAATTTGTCAATTTCATCCTTAGTTAAAGGTAAGACAATCTCTGCTGGGTCTATTCCTGCTAATTGATGAAGTCTCAATTTTCCTTTTAAAATCAAGTCAGAGATCTTTTCCATATATTTTTTTAATTTTTTTACTCTGTTTATTTGGTAGAAATATCCATTCCAATAAAATATCTTCCCTCTGCATTAAAATTCCTGTAGGAGAATGCTTAGAGGGTAAAATAACCAAAATGCAATCAAGCTTTGGATCCACTCGATCCACATGTCCTTCGTGTACTTTCTTTTCCACCAAGGCCAATTCTCTCTCAGGTTCAGCTGTTAATTCACTTGGACTATTTAAGTCCTTGTCACCTTCTAAGATTTTAAACACATTACTCATTTCATCATTTTTTATCCCAATAACAGTTCATAGATAATCTTTGAAAGTCATTAAGAGTCCGGAATCAATATCTCCTAATTTGCACCTTTTGAGACCTAATTTTTTTGTAGACCTATTTTATATCCTAAATAATAGAATTCCCTCTTTGTATCTTTTCAAGAGCAATTTGTAATCCCCAACAAGGTAAAATTTTCCTTACTTCTTCAAACATTCTTTCTAAGTTATCTGTATTTGAATCAGCTAGTAAAATATTGTTCAGGTAATTCTAAATTATAGATTTAAGAAATTGTTTATGTATTACTTCCAATGGCTGTCTTATGAAATATTGGCACGGGGTTGGGCTATTTAACATTCCCTGTGGGAGAACCCTCCATTGATATCTCTTAACTGGTTGAGAATTATTGTAAGTAGTCACTGTGAAGGCAAATCTCTCTTTATCTTTTTCTTTTAAGGGTATAGAGAAGAAACAGTCCTTTAAATTGATAACTATGAGAGGCCATCCTTTAGGTAACAAAGTAGGCAAAGGAATTCCAGATTGTAGAGGGCCCATTGGCTGAATTACCTTGATAATTGCTCTTAGGCTTGTTACCATTCTCCATTTACCAGATTTCTTTTTAATAACAAATACAGTGGAATTCCAAGAGCTCGTTGATTCTTCAATATGCTGAGCATTTAACTGCTCTTGTACCAGCTCTCCTAAGGCCTGTAGTTTCTCTATTGTTAAAGGCCATTGCTGAATCCATACAGGCTTGTCTGTTAACCATTTTAAATGTAGAGCTGTTGGTGTCTTTGAAAGATCAGTAGTTGCTGTGCCCTGTTCTTGTACAATCTGGATGGCCGGTGATTGTTCTTTATAATAATACTTCCTAATATTTCTCTCACAAACAGGTATTAGTTTGTGATTTGTTTCTGAGATAGGGGGAATATTCATCTGGGTATTCCATTGTTGTAATAGATTATGGCCCCATAAATTCATAGCTATATTAGCCACATATGGCTTTATTTTTCCTCTCTGTCCTTCTGGTCCTATACTATTGAGCCATCTTGCACTCTGTTTTACTTGAGATAATGTTCCAATCCCTAGTAACCGAACATTTGCCTCTGGAAGAGGCCAATTTGAATGCCAAATTTCTGGTACAATCATCATGATGTCATCACCAGTGTCCACTAGACTGTCCAAGAGGATGTCCTTTATTTGTATTTTTAATTTTGGTCTTTGTTCATTTATAGAAGTTTGCCAAAAATTTCACTTTGTAATTTCTCCTGAATTTCCTGTTCCTTCTGTTATAGCTATTTTATCACCCCAAGCAGTATGGTTTTTTTATAATAGGCATTTGGTTATTTAATTGCTCTGAGAAGGGGTTTCTTCTACAATGCCAGGAAAAGTTTGAACTGAATTTGCTGTGGGGGCCTGTGAAAGACCCATCAGGGAGTTTCCCAAAGGCAGAAGATTACCTTGTCTGTCCCTTGTTGATCTATATTTGTTGGTCCGGTGATTCCCTTTACCACACCTTTGTCATAATATAGAAGGGAGGGGCATTCTGTTGCCAGTTTTCCTTAAAGAAACATTGTTTCTAGAAATGCCCTGTTTACACTCCCTTTTCAGATGTCCTGGTTTACCACAGTTAAAACATCTGACATTATTATTTTCCTCAAAGCTCTTGATATGTCCTCTCCTATCCACATATCATCATGGTCATGGGACTCAATATTAATTTTCCTTGATCCAATCCTCCAAGGGTACTGACCATGCCTTTAACGGCTTGATTATTCTTTTGCATGCTGCATTCGCATTCTCAAAAGCCAAGGATTCAATTATTATCTGTCTAGCTTTTGAATTTGATATCATTCTATTTACTGCTGAAGACAGCCTTTGTAAGAAATCCATGAAGGATTCTTTGGGGTCCTGTATAACTTTTGTTAATGATTCAATTTTCTTTTCTGCTTCCTCAATTCTGTCCTATGCATTCATGGCTGCCATGTGGCATAGAATTAGGGCTTGGTTATCATATAAACATTGTCTGTTTATATACATTTATTCACCTTCTTCAAGAAGTTGATCCTGGGAAATTTCTTTACCTCTAGTTCTACATTGCTGTTCTACAGTTTTAGCTTCTTTTTTAAACCATGTTTTCCCTTGTAATTTTGGACTGGGTAATAGCATGGCAGCAGCTAATTCTTTCCAATCTGGGGGTATAATTCTATTAGAAGTTGACCGCAAGTTTAACATCTGTTTTACAAATGAAGAATGCATGCCATATGATACTATGTCTTATTTAAATTTCCTGAAATCTAGCATTTGCACTGGAGCCCAATTTGCTTGACCATGAGCATCTGGTAGTTGTTGTAAGGTTACAAGGTGGATTAATGTCTGCTGTCTCTTAGCCTGAGGCTGTTTCTCTGTAACTGTGTGATTCAATCCTGAGCTAAGTTCATCTTTAAATTCTTCTGTCTGAGTCTGAATTTCTCTACAAGTCATTTTAACAGGTTTTTCTAAAGTCAATCCTGATCTAGGTTCACCTTTAAATTCTTTTGTATGGGTTTGAATTTCTCTATAATTCCTTTTAACAGATTTTTCTAAAGCTTTTATTTTGGCACTCAAATTGACCAACCTTCTTAATGCTAAAATAAAAGTGGTTAACAACCAATAGTCATAATTGACGTTACGTACATTCCATCAAGATTATCCTCTGATTTAGTTGTTCCATATTTAGACTGCTTAATGTATTATCAAACAGAGAGCAATTTCCTACCACTGTAAAAATGTTTCCCATTTTTTTAATGTGGGAAAAATTCTCTCTTGACTACTTTCTCCTTTTAAGATATCTTAATTGACTTACCAAATCTGTCAACTGCATAGAACAGTAGAAGTCTGAGGGAATTTCAAAGCAGCTACCTAGTGTGGTGGCAGTTCCAAGATGAAAATCCAGAGAGAGAAAGAGAGAACCCACACTACCCATAAGGAGCTAAAGAAAGCCAAAAAGAATCTGGTCACATGGTTCTAGATCTGGCCATTAGCAGCTGCAGCCACATGCAACCTGGATCAGGTCACATTCAGCCTAGGCCCATGTCTGGGTGCTTGCAGCTCCTGCTGAGCCGGGGGGCCTGTAACCCTCGGCTTGTAAGGCTACCAATGACATTTTAAGAAATTCTCACCACATTGGAATGCCAAATATAAGACAGATTTTCTAAATGGTCTTGTTAAATAAAACATGAAGCCAGGGATAGGGGTGAAAGTCTGACAGAGATCAGAGGAATTAGGAACAGCTACCAGCCTCACTCTACCAATGTCTCTGCCTCCAAAGGACAGTATCTCTGATTTCCTATACCTCCACTTCTATCTCCCTTTCTGTTCTGTTCTCCCATTGGCTCTTATAGCCTATCTACATCACTTCTTCCCATCACCCATCTCTATCATTTCCTGTCTATATAGACCTCCAGAATTCTATGGTTGATGCTGGGATTAAAGGTGTGTGTCTCCACCCTTGAGTGTTCCTAGTGTGACCTAGAACTCACAGAGATCCAGACAGACTTTGCTTGCTAAGTGATAGGATTAAGGGTGTATGCTAATTTTGTAAGACTAGCAGCTGACCTTGTTCCTCTGATCCTCACATAAATTTTATTGAGGGACATAGATAAAATATCACCACATTAACTAGTTTATATTTTAATAATTGCTGAAACTTTAATACTATATGTGTATGCACATATATATAATTATAAATAGCAGCAAAGTTAGATATTTTATCACTATCTGTTATTCTTTACTTTTTATGAGTTAATTTAGAAATATCTGAGTTATGCAATTAACTCTTAATAAATATATACTTTGCTACATGGATTCTTTTTGATAGTAAATTTTTACTATAATGGAATTATTGAAGCTCACTTCTGATCAAGATTTTGTCTGTAGTTCACAGTTTAATATATATCTATATTAAAATTCTAGGGTTAAAATAAAATTGTAAAAAAGAATCTGTTGGTTTTATTCTGACATTTGGTGAAAATTTTGAGTTTTAATTGAGTTCTTAAATTGCCACATTTACAAAGTTGCACAATTGATTATAAACACATAAAGGCACTTATGCCTGAATACACAGTTATAATTTTATAATTCACTATAAAATTGAATCTATGTGAATCTCTGCCTAATTTGTGTGTTCATATGATTTTTACTTTTTGGCTTGTATATGATTGCTGCTATTTTTATGTATTTCTTGATATTAAAATATCAAATACACATCTTATATTTAAAATATATGGAAAAGTTTTAAATAATCTCTGAGCTATAAATGGGATAATTGCCTATGGTGTACTGAATTTAACTATCAAAAACAAAGTCATCTACCTATTTGCTTAATATTTGTATGCATTGTATTACCTACCCAAAACATTAATATACATTCTATTTTACCAAAACTGTAACTAATAGATTTTCAAATTATTAGTTCTTGATAATTTCTCTTTTGTAATCTGAAATTTATCTGATTTGTTCGTATCTGCTCTCTGTAAATTATAGCACATTTACTAAAACAAATTTTAACTGTGTTTTTTTGGTTATTAATATTAAATTAATTTAGTAATTATTACAAATTTTGTTTTCATTGTGTTTGAAGGGATGTGTAAGTGTCTAAAAATTGCCTGTTCTTTAAGTATGCTATAGAAATATATTATTGAAAACCACCTTTAAAAATATTATTTAGTGAATAACTTCATGCTTTATATCTTTCTCTGATACATCATAAATCTAAGACCCTGTAAAAATGCCACTCAGGTAGAAACCTTCAATATCTTTCTCCTCTAGTCAAGGTATCTCCTCTGGAGATAGATAATAATAACTTTCCTGATGAATGCCAAATATTAATGAAATATGACAATACTTTTTTCAACTACAGATACTGAAGACAGAAAAGTGAATCATATGACTAATGAGGAACAGTATTGTGTATTACAGAAAGAAAGATGACTAGAAAATTATGTAAAAAGCAAAACATGTCTGCTTTGATATTACATATTATTTTCTAATAGTGTAATAGCTACACTTTGTTAGTGAGAACAAAATGAGGGAATTATGAAGCCAGGAATTTTTGGCACAAAATATGGTCATATTTAAAATTTTCCCCTTCCTGACTCCAGAATTATCTCCTAATAGAGTACAAAATGAATTTACATTAGTTAGCTCAAACTACCATCACAAAATATTGTGGACAAGTGGACTTACAAAACAAATATTTTTCCTCTTTGTTTTGGAAACTAGAATTTTAAAGCCAACAGTACAACATTGTAAAGTTCTAGAGTAAATTTTTTTTTTCTGGGCTTGAAAACATCTAAATTTTTGCTGGTAAATCACATGGATTTCCTTCAGTGTGTGTAAGCTTTCTATTTCTTTTTCTTTTATTACAAGGCAAAAAAAATCTATTAGATTAGAAACCTTGCCTTATGGATTCCTTTAACCTAAATTGCTTCTTAAAAGCCCTATATACAAATATAATTATGTTGGGAGTTAAAATTTCAAGATGTAAATTCTTGAAGAACACAATTTGCTTCAAGCTGAGAGTTTTGGAATCATCCCAGGGGAGGTCTTAAGGGAAGGAGATAGTAAAATATAGGTAAAATGAAAGTAGAGAGGGAAAATATAGGTTGCATAAAGGCCCAAGCAGTGAGTGGAGTGGGAGATGTGCAAATAAGAGAGCAGAGGAACTTTTAACCAAGATGAAGGATCTGTGAAAAAGTTATGTGGAAAAGTATAAGAAATTATGGAACATATGTGATATGAAAGAACAAGCAGTACTACATAATGTTTGAATTAGAGATAGAGACAGAGGGATGGGAGAATGGAGAAGGTAGTACAGATAATCAAAACTAAAGGTGTATGAGGACTTAAGAAAACTCACTACTTTATAAGGTAGTTTAAAAACTATTTTTAAAGAGTATGAACAGAGATATTTTCTATGGATTGACAATCCTCCCAGAAGATACAGATTATTAAGGGAAAATATCAGTTCCCATCATGGTTTGCCTCTCAATAACTGATTGATCAAGGATACCACTGAGATACTCAAAATAATACAAACTATTGTCATTGCCTTTGCTTGTCAACAATAACATATGGTAAAAACCTATTGCTGAAGATAGAATACACTTTGTATGCAGGACCTAGAGAAATCAATCTCAATCTAACTGTGTGTATATGTGTGTGTGTAGGTATGTGCCTTACCCATCTCTGGACTATACATGCTACAATAGCTGGTTTGCCAGCAAGATGTGCCTACTGGTGTAACAGTGACATGACTGATTTGGAGTAACTAACCAGTTAGTTGAACTTGTGGTCATGGGAAGGAATTGATGTCTGGTGTGGTGAACATGGTCAAAATTCCATGACTGGGAAAGTCATAGACTCTAGTGGAGAATCTACTATATTGCTGTTTTGCTAAATGGCCATCATGCTAAAATATCTTCTACATACTTATGTTTATACTCATGGATTTTCAATGCTCTTTTTCAGGGGTGTTTTTAACTGTTCAAATTGTTGAGAGTGATTGTGACTGTTCAGTTGTAGATATGACATGACACCTCCATTAAATCCCCTAGCAACAAATCTCAAGAAACATCACAGAAGATATGAGAAGAAGAAGGTATGGTATGGAGGATGGAAAGAATATTGTGTAGCACTAACTTCTGGGTATGACATGAGTACTGTACACATGAACTCACAGTACCTGTTGTCTACACAGAATCAATCCATTAAATTTCCAGTGTGAATTGGGGATGGGTTCCAGAGGAGCTGAGGACCTATTGGCAGTTGATGACTGCTAGGGGAGGAAAAGTCATTTTTCATTGAAGATGTACCCAATGGTAGGTTGCATATATCACAGTGGATGGCCAGTTCCCATGTGCATATGAGCAGGACTAATTGTAATCAGTGAGGTGTAAGAAAAGAGGCAGAGACAAAGACAGAGGAAGCAGAAGTAGGAAAGAGAGAGAGAGAGGGAGAGGGAGAGAGAGAGAGAAAGGGAGGAAGGGCAGGAGGAAGGAAATGATTAAATGATTAGGTGGGAAATGCATTGGGGGAGCTGGGGAAGTTAAAAAGTAGGGCCTGGTAATGTTTAAGACGCATTGTATATACGTATAAAAATTTGAATATATCATTCCCATGAGGACTAAGAAAACTGGTATTGACCTACCAGAACCTGTTGAATTAATGTCAGGAAAAAAGCAGAGCTACAAAAGCTACAAAAAGTCTGTTTTCTGGAACTATAGCATAAATGTGAATGGTTTCCATATGAGGACAATGATCCTATGAAACTCATTTGAGTATTTCGTGTTCTCTATTTGTGGAGAGAGAAAAAGGAAGAAAGAAAGAAAGAAAGAAAAGAAAAGAAAAGAAAAAAGAAAAGAAAAGAAAAGAAAGAAAGAAAGAAGGAAAGAAAGAAGACATAAAATATGAGCAAGTTATGATTATCTTTTTCATTTAGGTGATATGTTTCCAAAGTATCAGAACAGAAACCAAACTGCACCAAATGACAATATGATGGTCTTTTCAGCATAGACAGATGATGCATTTAGCAGAAATGTCAGGCTGGCTTCAGTACAGTTTGCATTGTGCTAACAGGATACAATTAAGGCTTTTTGTTAGGACTATTGAGCCAGACAGTGATTTACTGAGCTTGAAATGGTAGAGTAGGGAGCAGTTGTTATGGAAGGAAATTGATTTACTTTTTCTTTATTAACAAGCTACTGGCTACCTATGAAAAAGAATCTTCCACATATTTTAGTAAGAAGAGGTAATTGGGTTTGGACTCTTCTGTATAAAGGTTCTGGAACCCTTTTTAATTATGGAGAAAGATCTTGCTTTCACCCTTTTGTATTAGAAGAAATTAGAACTCACAATTTTACTTCAAACTCTATAATAGATAATTTTGTTAATATTACATATACTATTTCCACTTACATTTGTGGGAACAACATTGCTTGTTATAATTTATATAAGAATTAATTTAAAAGGAAAATATTATGCTAAAGAGTGAATTCAGCTCTCACGAAGCCAGACTAAAGAACTTTTGAGTCATGAAAGTGGAAATAAATATATTTTTCTGTGTTTAATTCATCATAGCCTTTTCTTTTCTTGTGATGGAAAAAGAATAAAAAATGTAATTGATAGTGAAAGTGTAAGACACTAACCATAATTCCATTGTTTCAAGATGGCCATTCTGACTGTATAGAAGTTCACTGAGATGTTTATAACTTTTGTATGAGTGGCTTCCTTAAACTAGTTGAGTGATGCTTTTATTTTGAGTGAATTAGTATAAAGTGTTTTAAAATAAATTAGACCACCAAATGAAGGCAGACTAAATGTCTCAAAGGAACCTTCCATAGCTCCCCCTCCCCATATTGAAGCTATAAATCTACCACGCTCCTTTGTTTAAATTTGACATGTGAGATTTTATCTCTATTTAGCAAATATCTGATCACTAAGTAGTCTTTCATGTATCCTTATATATAGAGAACTAAGCCATGTCATTTTTCATATTGTCCTGTCATCAATTAATTTATTGTGCCCCAGCTTTTTTAGATCTAAGATGATAGTAGAGAACTTTTTTGGGTAATATGTACTTCATACTGTCCTACTGTGCTAAAATGATTAGTAATTTTATAGAAAATTAGGACTGCTCAAAATTTAATCTGAGCTTGAAGTTTTTTGTTTCTTTGTTTCTTGTTTTATTTTTTCAAGACAGTTTCTCTGTGTAACCCTAACTGTACTGAAACTCACTCTGTAGACCTAACTGGCCTTTAGATATTTTCCTACCTCTGCCTCCCAAGTGCTGATATTAAGATTGCAGCATTACCACCTGGCAAGATTGTAGTTTTATATGTCATAATTCATAATATCAGGGAACAAACTGATCCATATATATATATATATATATATATATATATATAATTTGTTGGTAGATTATTAAGCTGGACTTAGCTGCTATAAGAGATATGGCTGGTAGAATCTCCATTCTCCATTGAGATCATTTGTGATTGCCAAGTTCATATTATCCTACTCAGCAAGTTCTACAAAACATGGCTTCCTAGAAATCCTAATCCTTGACACCTAAAACTGATGGTTAATAGTTACCAGTGTAGAATAGAAACTAAGTATGTCAGTCAACCAAGGTTGACATGAAACTGTCTTAAATGGGGAATAAATGAGAAAATTTAATATTTATATTCTTGTATTCTAGGAATTCAAAGTTAAGGTACATGCATATTTTTGGTGTCTGTTGTGTACGTCTTCTTTTTCCAAGATGGAAAATCTTGAAAGATGGAAGAGGGAAAGAAGCTCCCATAAGATTTATGTAAGAGCACTGATACAATTTTCAACAGTCAGATATTATATTTTAATTGCCTCCTCAAATTTCCAACTCTTAATACTAATCCATTGCCTCCATGTTTACAGTATATCATGGAGTTGTGGAATTCAGAGAACACAAAGTAATATTAATATTTTAAAAAAAGTTTAGTCATTATCTGACTAACTCTCAATTTATTCTAGAATTATGTTTTTTTCCCTTTTTTTGTGTGTCTAGTATTCTTTGATTTAATCTTATTCTGGACTCTTCCCATATAGAAAATTTGAAATAATGACTTGGATTGTGCTCATATAAGAGCCATGTCAAGAAGTTCAGAAGTAAAAGAGGTTATTTGGTAGTGGTTACTAGGTAAAGACCAATGTAGCCTCACAAACTCTGATCTTTGTAGACTCATTAGCTCAGAAGAGACAACATGGCTGGTGGAGCACTCTCAGAAAATTCAGCAGAAATAACTGGGAAAAACAGAAAATTGCAAGGGTGTCTATTGGTATTTCTTTTACAAGGAAAGATAAGAATTCCTTGGTAATAAACTGGTAGAGTTTTAAACCTAAGGTATTTGCCTCTTTTGTTTCTGGTGGATCAATTGAGTGTTTTGAAGTACAGACATATAATTATATTTAGTAATGATATTTTACAATGATAAGAATTGTTTGTTTTTTTCTAATATATTTATCATATTTTACATTTTATCTTCATACAATACTTCTCCTTATAATAAAATTGTATTGCTAAACAGTATTCTGTGTGTGCCATCAGGAGCCTGATCCATCATATATGTACTGCACTTCTTGATTGCATAATTTTTCATTTACATGGATTCATCTTGTTATCCTCTTTACAGTTATTTTTAAGCATACTATGCTGCTAATATCACCAATAAGAAGCCACATTGTGTAGACGAAAGTTTGTCCGGTTCCCCCGCCAGGCTCCCACGGCCCGCTTAGACCCAAGTAAACACACAGAGGCTTATATCATTTTTAAACTATGGCCCTGGCAGGCTTCTCGCTAGCTAGCTCTTATATCTTAAATTAACCCATTTT
>LZPO01034856.1:549489-613143 GCA_001675575.1 Neotoma lepida
TTTGCATTAGGGTGGAATGTTCTGTAGATATCTATTAAGTCCATTTATTTGAATCATAACATCTGTTAGTTCCTTTATTTCTGTTAAGTTTCTGTCTGGCAGATCTGTCCATTGGTGAGAGTGGGGTGTTGAAGTCTCCCACTAATAATGTTTAGAGTTTGATGTGTGATTTAAGGTTAAGTAATGTTTCTTTTACAAATGTGGGTGCCCTTGTATTGGGGGCATAAATGTTCAGAATTGAGACTTCATTCTGATAAGTTTTTCCTTTGATGAATATGAAATGTCCTTCTCCATCTCTTTTGATTTATTTTAGTTTGAAGTCTATTTTATTAAATATTAGGATAGCTACACCAGCTTGTTTCTAAGGTCTATTTGATTGGAAAATCTTTTCCCAATCCTTTACTCTGAGGAAATGTCTGTCTTTGAAGTTGAGGTGTGTTTCTTGTATGCAGCAGAAGGACAGCTGCTGTTTTTGCATCCATTCTGTTAGCCTGTATCTCTTTATAGGTGAATTGAATCTATTGATATTAAGGGATATTAATGATATTAATTCCCTTTATTTTTTTGCTTTTGTTGTTGTTGGTAGTAGGAGTGTGTGTGTTTTCCTTCTGTGGGATTTGCTGGTGTGGGATTATCTATTGCCTATGTTTTTGTGAGTGTGGCTAACTTCCTTGGGTTGGAATTTTCCTTCTAGAACTTTCTGTAGGGTTGGATTTGTGGATAGGTATTGTTTACATCTGATTTTTTTCATGGACTATCTTGTTTTCTTCATCTATGGTGATTGAAAGTTTTGCTGGATATAGTGGTCTGGGCTGGCATCCATGGTCTCAGTGTCTGCATAATGTCTGTCCAGGACTCTCTGTCTTTCAGAGTCTCCATTGAGAAGTTGTGTGTTATTTCGTTGGGTCTGCCTGTATATGTTACTTGGCCTTTTTCCTTTGCAGCTCTTAATATTCTTTCTTTATTCTTTATATTATTATGTGGTGAGGGGATTTTTTTTGGGTCCAGTCAATTTGATGTTCTGTGAACTTCTTGTATCTTCATAGGCATGTCCTTCTTTTGGTTGGGAAAATTTTCTTATATGATTTTTGTTGAATATATTTTCTTTGTCTTTGAGCTGGTATATGTCTCCTTCTTCTATCCCTATTATTTTTAGCTTTGGTCTTCTCATGAGGTCCCAGATTTCCTGGATGTTTTATGTTAAGACTTTGTTGGATTCATCCTTTTCTTTGACCAATGAATCTATCTTCTCCATTGTATCTTTAATGCCTGAGATTCTCTCTTCCATCTCTTCCATTTGGTTGGTTATGCTTGCATCTGTAGATCCTGTTCATTTACCCACATTTTCTATTTTTAGAACTCCCTCAGTTTGTGTTTTCTTTATTGCCTATATTTCAATTTTCATATCTTGCACTGTTTCCTTCACCTGTTTGATTGTTTTTTTTTCTTGGCTTTCTATAAAGGATTTATTGATTTCTTCCAGTATTTTGTTTGTCTTTTCTTTGATTTCCTTAAGGAAATTTTTCGTTTCCTCTTTAAGGGCCTCTAGCATCTTCATAATTATTTTTAATGTCATTTTCTTGTGCTTCATCTATGTTGTGAGGTTCAGTTCTTTCTGTTGCAGAACCACTATGTTCTGCTGGGACCATATTGCTCTTTGTGTTGTTGAATATATTCTTACACTGTCTACCCATCTCTTCTTCCAGTCTCTGGGGATCACTGCTCACCAACTGCGGGGGCTCTACATCCAATCAATGTAGGTAGTGACTGTGTCTCCCGGGGCCACTGAAGCCATGGGGCCTGGTTGGACAGGGGAGAATGATGGGTTCTATGAATTCATGGGGAGAATGAGACTTGTAGGTTGCATAGTCCAATGAGTGGCAGGGGTGGTGGAGCGGCCTGCCAGCAGGGAGGTTGAGTTGGAGGGGGATGGGCCTGGGATGTTCCCTGGGGTCTAAGGCTTAGAGAGTGGGCCTGTTCAGATAGGAGAGCAATCTTTCAACTCTTCCTCCAATCAGTGCAGTTGGTACCCATGTACTTAAATGATTTTCATACTACATGTTGGGAATTTCCAGGCAATTTAATTGAAATGAGCATCTCAGAAATGAATGAACCTAAATGTTTTCTCTAGCATCTGCATTTAAATAAGGTTATGTGTATTTTGATCAACATTCCTTTTATCTTTCTTGGTATGGTAGAGAATTCTTTACTGCACAAAAATTATACTAAAATATCAAACACTGATATTTATGATTAAACTAGTTAAGCTATAGTTAAGTTATAGTGTAACAAAAGAGAAGTTTTTTACCAGTAAAGTTATTGTCATAGTGAAACTGAAAGGAATAAAAGAGGAAAACTTTGTTATAAATATAAATTATATCAAAAACAATGAAATATTTTATTTGAGACAAGTGTGTTGTTCCAAGCTCATCTTACTCTTGCATTTGAGATATTTGCTACTTGCTTAATTTTGTAGGCTGATGGCTAGAAAGTGATTTGGTCTCAGGATAAACCATACATTGAATGAGTCTCATTCACATAATGTTTAGATGAGAATTTGACTTTGATGTGGTGCTGAAATGAGTTAAGATTTCAGGTGTTATTTGAAAAGAACCAGTGTGTTGCTGCTGTTGTTACTAGTATTGTTATTATTATTGTTTTTTTTTTGGGAAAAGGGTAATAGTTTTATTAAGTCATGAACAGAATAATATGGACATAATGGTTTTCCCCTGAACCCAAACCTGATATTTAATTACCTTTGTAAACATATAATGAGGTAAGAATTGTAAACAGTAATTAGGTCATTGTGGCTCCACCTGACATAATGGACTAACACCCCATTATATTGATAATGGGTTCACAATAGAAGGGTAAGTGTAATTCCCTCTTCTCTTTAGTGCTTAAACATTCATTTCTGTCTGCCATTTGATGAATGAGCTATCTACTGCCAGGTGCCTAGCACTGACATTGGATTTTTAAAATTCTAGAAATTACAGAAATATATTTCTGTTCTTTGTAAATGATCCTGTCTCAGGTTTTGCTTTGTTGAAACTTATTTCAAAATAGAAAATAAAATTTACTATATCCTACAAAACAATATATCACATGGTTTCTGGCAACAAATTTTCCGTATCATTTTTGCAACTCTATTTCCAAATAACACCTTACCTATGAATTAATGCACATCACATTTTTCCTTGAACAAGAAAATACTAATAATTTTCAATTGAAATACTGAATAGTGTTAGAAAACAAGGAAAGATGAGACATAGGTATAGGAGTATGGGTTACACAGGAGCCTTGAGTAGTGATGGGAGTAATTTATTTCCATTCTCTTCATTGCTAGATTTACAAAGAAAATAAATGTACCCTTCAAAAAAGAAAGAAAGAAAGAAAGAAAGAAAGAAAGAAAGAAAGAAAGAAAGAAAGAAAGAAAGAAAGAGGAAGGAAGGAAGGAAGGAAGGAAGGAAGGAAGGGAAGGAAGAAAAAAAAAGAAAGTGGATGAAAGGCACCTTTAAATTGGAATTGATTGCTACAGGGAATGGAGCTATTGTACATGCAAAAGATAACTTCAGTGGTCCATATGTTCCCAATTCTCTTCTTGGCCATTTTGTGCACATTAACATTTGATATATAGATTTGTCATAGCTACAAGAATCTTTAATTATACCACAGAAAGGAATGTCAAGATGAAACATTGTGTAGCCCAGTTTGGGTTGATTGATTTAATTGTACACCCAAAGAAATGGGTTTCAGTGTCTTTTTAAAATTTCTTTATTATTAATTAAATTCATTAATTTATTTTACATCCGAACCACAGTTTTCTCTCCCAACTCTCCTCTCATTCCCTCCCCCTACCTCCCTTCCCACCCCAAAATCAACTCAGCTCCCTAAGGGACAGCCATGCTTCAGCATCTTACAAATATACATATGAGTTTTATCGTTTTTGAAGTTACATCACTGAAAGATGTAATCCATTGTCAAATGTAAAGATTAAGCAAAAATGCAGATGCTAAGCTTAAGAAGTTAGAGAGATGGCTTAATGATTAAGAAGAGCATTTGCTTCCAGAAGACTGGAGTTCAGTTCCCAGAAGCAATGATAGACAGGTTAATCTCAAGGTTGCCTGTAACTCCAGCTGCATGTAATAGGATGTCCACTTCTTCTCATTGTGGATATTCTCCTGGAATTTACATATAAAATAAACCTTAAAATATTCAAGTGATATTCAAGTGATTCATGTGGTACAGTATTTAGGATTATGGAAAAAAAGTTGCTGAAAAGGTTGAAGAGCTCAAAGGTCGCAAATGTTTTGGCCTTTAGCGTGGTTCACTTGCTATTTTTGCACTCTTGTTAGAGATTTCTCTCAGAAAAGGATCAGTCTCTCTATGCAGACAGTCTGCATGGTAGTTTTGATGTCTTTCACTCCTGTCAAATGTTTGACATTTATCCTGTAAATAATGTAAACTCTATGTTAGGTGATTTAGGAGAGGGATTCCCTTCTCTGTCTGTTTCTCCTTAATTTTCCCTGTTTTTTATCCTACCTAAGTAGTGCTCAACCACTGTGCATACAAAAGGAAAATAACAAGTATTCTTCCACACTGTCAGTGGAATAGTACAAGATGGCTATGTCACTAATGTTTCTGATTCAGCACATTATAATGACCAGTACATCAGATCATCATCAAGAATAATACCCAGCAAAAATGTGTCTTCTGATATGCACAGTCAAAATTTGGCAGACTGCATAATCATTTGTTCAGCAATTTGTTTATTTCATTCTATTGTGAATAGGTGAGGTGAAGATCCAGTGCAATCTGGTTTACTGCACTTATTCTAGCCCTGTCCAAATGAAGATTGCTGAGGTCTAGAGAAGGTGTTACTATGCAGAAAAAGAAAAAATAATAATTATGACAACAGATTGTGAATATATATACAATAGAGAAATTTCACAAAAGAAAGAACAGCAATAAAATTTAAGAGAACCTGTATACTAGAGCCTAAGAGAAATTAAAAAATCAAAAGGCAGAGTTCAGCATCAGGCTGTCAATGCCTTTGCTATACAAATATTGGTTCTCTAGCCAGCAGTGTTAACACAATGTGGAGCTCATTAGAAATACAAAATCTTAGGTCAAAGACCAAACTCATGAATCAAAATCTGTATTTTATCAATAGCTCCAGGTGCTGTGTATGCTCATTAAAGTTTGAGAAGCACTGCAAAGACATTATAATTATTCTGAGGAAATTGTGTTTAATATAATTATGATTGTGACCACGGGATTAGAAGAAGTTTATTCATCACATCAAAGGAAGAAAGAATAGATGGAATTACTAAGAGATAGCAATCCATGAATTGTTAAAGGACAAAAATGTGATCCATAAAATTAGAAGAAATGAGGAACATTCTGTTTTTTTCTATGCAATCAATTCAAAATAATCTGATAATTCATATGCCATAGTTAGTATGAATAATTTTTGTGACTACCTTTGGCAACATTGCAAGAGCCTTGTTAAAATGTCCTCAGTTTAATTAAGAACCACTGAGTCACTGATCATAAGCTATCAATCTGAATAACAAGATGATATTCAAACAGTTTGAAATCTAACTCAGAAACTATCCTTCACATCTGTCAGTAAATTTAACTCCATGTGACATTTCTACCTGTGGGCCGTAAAAAGTTCTTTTCATTTACATTTATCAGAACATATTTCAGTTATTTTCATCCTGTGTTTTCTTCCAGGAAACTATAATAATTAGCATTAGGTCAAAGAAAGGGCATACAGACAAACACACACCCTCGCTTGAAAGCACGCACACCGAACAGATATGACATTTATTTCAGTTTTTAATAGACTTCTCTGAATCATTTGAATTCTGAGCTTACTTGGAGAGAAAGACATATTTCACAGAAAGACAGAATAGGCTATTTCAATTATCTATAAAACCTGTCAAGAACTTACAGCATGGCCACAGCTCTACCTCCCTTCTTTTGCACGGGAATATGACAGCTTTAGATACCTAAATCTCTCAAATTGTATGGCTGTTAAATATAATTTAGGTATTTACTGCCTTTTCTGGAGATCTGCTTGATGTTTTATTGAATTCACTGATTAGCATCTGTTCAATAGCTGCTGGAGTATAGTCATAAATTACCAGAGAATGTTGTCTCCAAAATATAGATGAGACATACCTGTTCTGTCTTCAGTCTTTTGAAACTATTTGTCATACCAATATCTAGAGCCAAATGAAATTGAAAGATTCATATTTCTTCTTGTTGTTTCAAATTTAGAGCATTTTATTTACAAAAATGGACCACATTTATTACATTCTGATCAAAACAATAATTTTACTATCTACATAATTTCTTTTACAAATAGGTGCCCAAGGTCATTCTGGAGAATACAGATAAAGTCTCTGTGTTAAAAAGAAATATAATTTTGTGTTTAATATAACCAGAGAACAGCATTTCACCCAGCAAGAAACTTTTAGCTTTCATGGTATCCACCCCAGTTCAAAGGTCTGGTTAGGAATCCTAGCAGGCCTTCTTAGTCAATTCAATACATTCAAGAAATCCTTGAGAACACATAAAATTATCTTTTACAAAATTTTAATATTTATCTGTCATAAGAAGATATTCTAGGATTGCTGCCACACACCTTTATTCCTTGCACACAAGATGTTGAGGCAAGAGATCTTCAGTCTGACCTCCATAAGAAGACTTTCAAAAAGAACTAGAAAATGAGATATAGCACATGGCTAATATGCCCGGTGCTGTGGATTCAATCTCTAGTTTCACAAGGACAGCAAGAAAGATGTCTTTTCAGTCTTTAGAACTAATATTTATTGAAGGCAATATCTTAATCTTTATATTTCTTGTTCTGCAAAACTTCTGAAAACAAATCTCGATATTTTTAGATTATAATTGAAATGAGTACAGTACATTTTTAAATCATATGAAATCATAGATAAATTATTATCTCTTAGTTTCTAACCCATGTGTTTTATTTTGAGTATCCTGGCTGGACTTCTCTAGGCTACAGTTTTCCTCATCAAGTGGCTCATTTATAGCCACTGTCAGTATGTGTATATGCATGTGTATTATGTGTGTGAAAAAGAGTGCAAGGAGAGGTAAGCAAGGAGATAAGAGAAAGCAAAAAGAAGGTGAGTAAACACTGGAAGTGAAATGAAATTTCAAGCATTTTCATGTATAGTTACTTATCAGGATTATTGAGATCTTTGAGAAATACTCTAGCATCAGCTGAGGATCAATTCATTCTTGACCATCACATCTAACCATTGTGGAACTTTGCACACCCTCTAGGTTTTTAATAATCCCCAACTATACTGTTCCCTGTGTATGAGAGTAACAGCTTCTCCCTAGAATAGATATTTCTTTGATACCTGTTTCCATTTTAATTCTCCACTTTTCTAATATGTGGCCAATAATTATTTTATTATATTTTCTCTATTAAAATAATTTGTATAATATGTATCAATCAGTAGATTTTTCACCTACATATAGACTTTAATTCAGTATGTAGTCATTAGTGTTGGTTCACATTTTTAATAAGTAAGATATTAAGCAACATATTACTAAAGCCAAGAAAGATGATAGGGTGTCTAAAGGAAAAAGGAGATTCATTATAATACGGATCACTAGTCCTAAGGCTTCATTTCTATGTAATGAGATCATATATTCATGTAATTTGACAGACAATTTCCAAAATTTTACCACTCGTTGATAAAAAGTACTTCTCCAGTACACTGATAATGTCCTAATGTAAGTAAACTTAATTGTCTGATAAGATATTAAAATGTGTGGAATATAAGCAAAAATTTCTCATATGCTTGCTTAATTTGATCCAGCTTCCTGCATTGGTTTTCATTACTGCAGTAAAGAAAGAAAGAAAAACTTATTCTTCATACTCATTGATGCAAAAAATATAAGTGACATATCTTATGGTCCTTTATTTACTCTATAACTTGGTATGAAACCAAGCTCTCTCATAACCTTCAATAAGGGAATCTAGTATGTAGAAAAGCCAGACATGATCTACAATGAGTCTATCATGGGTCAGTAAAAGAACAGAATTATAGCATGCTTTCTTTTGGGCCACCAACAAGCTTCCAAATCATGACACAACAACTTAATATTAGTTATGAATGCTCTGCCTTATCTTATACACTAGCTCTTATAACCTAATTAAACCTGTTTCTCTTCAACTTTGTTTTGCCTCAGGGATTTTTACCTTTCCTTCATTCTGTATGTCCTACTTTTCTGCTTTCCTCTGTGTCTGGCTGGCTGGTGGCTGCCTGGCTGGCTGGCCTTAGGCATCTCCCTTTTTTTCTCCCACATTCTCTTCTCTCCTCTGGAGCCTAGATTCTTCTTCCTACTCATTCCCTGCCTGTTCCTGGATCCTAAGGGCCCCCTTAGGGGAGAGGATGGGAAGGCATGGCATCAATGGCACAGACACTGGAAGTCAGTTGAAGGCAAACAGCAAACTCATTTATTCAATAACAAGGAAGGCCTTATATACCCTCCTCCAAGTACCCAAGCTGTGTCCCAATCTGGTGGTATTGGTGGTCATCCCTCATTGGCTGGGTATGATCAGGAACTCTGACAGTGTCTGTTGCTAGGCCCTCAGGCAGACACCAGGTTTGCTCATAAGGAAGTACATTATGTGCATGCCTTGGCAATTGGTTTGAGCCAATTTCCTCGACCCTATGGGCCTGTCCTACTACACCTGCCTACTAGCCCCACCTTTCTCTATACTGCCTAGCTATTGGCTGTTCAGCTTTTTATTAGACCAACCAGGTGCCTTACGCAGGCAAGGTAAAACAAATGTAACACATTTTTACATAGTTAAACAAATGCAGCATAAACAAATGTAACACACTTACATAGTTAAAGTAATATAGCACAGCATAGAGTTTTGGTTAAGAGAATAAATGTTGAATATGAGAATGGTTTGCTGTGGAGCAATAAAATCAGCCTAGATGGTGACACTGAAAATATCATATACAGTAGAAGTGAATTCAGGCAGTGACTATACTATTTTTTTGTATGTTTAGTCAATCAATATCTTAAATCAGGAAATAGTGTTTGTTTATTTGAGGTATTCTTCTCACTCACAGATACTGGCAATATCTATTAACTAAGAATCTTGGATAAGAAATTTTATCATTCTTTCTCCAACTAATTAGTTGAATGAATTTACCACACCTTTAGTCCCATCACTTAGGAGGCAGAGGCAGGCTAATCTCTGAGTTCGAGGCCAACATGATCTACAGAGTGAGTTTCAGTACAGCCAAGGCTACACAGAAGAACCCTTTCTCAAACCCCCCAAAAAAGAAAAGAAAAGAAAAAAGAAAAAAATAAAGAAATGAACTTAACCCTTCTGGCCTTACAAGAACACAGAATCAAGATAGATTCTTCTCAAGTATTAGTTCTGTTTCTTTTCTCTTTTATGTAAAGTACTCTTAGAAGAGGACATTCTTCTTTCAATAAAATCTTGACTGAAAATGTAGTATTACATAGATAAAAGAACAGTGTTCTGGTTGCAGCAGAAGTTGGGGTCAATTACAAATGAGAAGTTATTTTCAAAAATGATACTTATCTTTTTAAATGCATGAGCATATAATATACAGACACGAGGAAAATTGACAAAGATCTACTAGGCAACCCACACTTACATGTTTGAGTTTGAGGGGTACTACAAATCCTTGTTACCCTTGAACAGTCCCCTCTCATAGCACTTTGGAATTTACATTTGTACTCCTTATACAATAGGTTATTTCCCCACAAAGATATGTCAAAAACAAAGCCATGTCAATCATAGTGCTAAATAATAAGATACACTAGGAAGTAGAACCATACAAAATAGCTGAAATATCAATTCGACCTGCAAATCAGTAATTTCATGTAGATAAAATTAATATTATGGGGCTGGAGGCATGACTCTGTGATTACAATTGTGTACTGCTCTACAAAGCACCCAAGTTTGGTTTCAAACACTCATGTATGGCAGCTCATTGGTAACTCTAGCTCCAGAGGATTCAGTAGTCTCTTCTGGCCACCAAGGGAAACTATTCCCCCTGGCCTCCCCATCTCTCTGTCTCTCTCTGTCTCTCTCTGTCTCTCTCTCTCTCTGTCTCTCTCTCTCTCTCTCTCTCTCATACACACACAGCACACAATTAAAAATAAAATTAATTTGTTTTTAAGATGTGTGTGCTTTTAGATTATCCATAGACAAGGGATCAATTGTACTGGCTAGTTTTATGTCAATTTGACACAAGCTAGAATCATATAGGAACAGGGAACCTCAATTGGGAAAATGTCCCCACAAGATTTGTCTGTGGGTAAGCCTGTGGGGCATTTTTCAAGATTTATACTTGATGTGAGAGTGCTCAGCTCATGGCCTGTAGTAACCCTGCTTGGCAGATGGCCCTGGGTGCTGTAAGAAAGCTGACTGGAGAGATCATGAGGAATAACCCAGTAAACAGTGTTTCTTCACCATCTCTGATTCAGTTTCTGCCTCCAGTTCCTGCACTGTTTGAGTTCCTGCCCTGCTTTCCCTTTATACTAGACTACAACTGTGAGATAAAATAAACTCTTTGCTTTCCATGTTGCTTTTGGTCGTTTTTATTTAAATCACAATCACAGAAACCCTGACTATGTTAAATTGTCACAGATTTTTTTTCTTTAAATCACAATTTTGAAAAAAATGATAATGCTATTAATTTTCTTCAAGAAAGATATTACTCTAAATCAGGAAAAGACATGCAGAAGGGAAGAGATCCACTATGCTGTTAAGTGTCTGTGAAAAAAAATAATAAATGCTGTGCACTTTTACTTTCCAGTTGAAAATAAAGTTGAGCAAGATTGAAAGGCAGGAATAAATACTTTGCTGTTCTTTATTTGAGGACCAGTGTCTGATTTTTTTCAGTAAAGTAAGAGTTGCTAGATCTTGTAGATTCCCTTAGTACACAGCAGATCAAGAGAGAAATAAAACAGAATATCTTTTTAGTTTGTGTAAGATGAGATAACTTGAGTATAAAATATGTAATTTACTGAGTGTCTACAGAATGAAGATGTAAACATTTATTGTTTTCTCCAAGAGGGTGGTTGAAGTGTTTTAGAGAAGTGTAAGAGAAAAGAGTTTCAAACATGTAGAAGTATTTTAAAGGAAATTTAAGAAGCATATGATTCTCTTGGAAAATTTGCTATAGAAAATATATAATTATTTTCTCTTATCTATTCATTGTCACCATGGACATTTTTTTTTTTTTTGGTTTTTCGAGACAGGGTTTCTCTGTGTAGCTTTGGTGCCTTTCCTGGAACTCACTCGGTAGCCCAGGCTAGCCTGGAACTCACGAGATCCTCCTGCCTCTGCCTCCGGAGTGCTGGGATTAAAGGCGTGCGCCACCACCGCCCAGCTCACCATGGACATTTTTATATTTTTACTCCTCTTTGAATTTTATGAATTCTAATATTTTTTTCAATTTTTTCACCATATAAAACTGTAGTTTGATTTTTTTTTTTAACTCTTTGCTCTTTGGGTGGCCTGCCACCAAGCTCCTAAATAATCACAGACTTACTCTTTCTTATGAATGCCTGGCCTTAACTTGGCTTATTTCTAGCCAGCTTTTCTTAACTTAAATTATCCCATCTACCTTTTGCCTCTGGGCTTTTACCTTTCTCTATTCTATATGTTTTTCTTTACTTCTTACTCTGTAGCTGGCTTTGTGACTGGGTGGCTGGCCCCTGACATGCTCCTTTCCTCCTTTTCTCACTCCTTTCTCTTCTCATTTTATCCCTCTATTTATTCTGTCTGCCTGGCAGCCTCACCTTTCCCTCTTCTGCCTAGTTATTAGCTGTTCAGCTTTTTCTGAGACCAATCAGGTGTTTTAGACAGGCAAAGTAACA
Organism: Neotoma lepida; assembly: GCA_001675575.1. NCBI lineage: Eukaryota > Metazoa > Chordata > Mammalia > Rodentia > Cricetidae > Neotoma > Neotoma lepida. The sequence continues at coordinate 561,415 of LZPO01034856.1, forward strand.
CAGCTTCACAGAGTTAAACAAATGCAACATAAAAGAATGCAACACATCTTTGCATCATCAAACAAATGTTTCACAGCATAAACAAATGTAACACTTCAACTAATATTACACAACATAAAAATTAGAGGATTCACAATTGGTCTTTCCCAGGTGACAATTGTAATATGGTAAGGATTAGCCTGAATTTGTGTTCACATCAAAATCCACACCACCAGCAGCATACAGAATTTAAGAATTTGCCAATTTTCTGAAGGCAAGTGTTCAAGGACTCTATTTAATTAAGTTTCTATATGTTCTGTGGTTCACTCCCACAAGGTCTCCTCTCACTTCAGATGGCAGTTATAAGTTTTAGTAACCTTCTTTTATTATACCATACTGACTGAAAATTTGAGTGTTCCTACAACCTAACCCTAAGGCTCGATATTTCCTTAGAATGGTTCACAGAATGGAAAAAAGTGCTGTCTTTATGAACATGTGTTAACCATAAAACTTTTGCCAAACAATCAAATAGAAGTGCACTGGACAAGATACAGAAGAGTGAGACAATTTCTGTGTGCTTTCCTCCAAACAGAAAGCTCCCCAAACATTGTTGTTTATGAGATTATGTGATCTAGGTATGATGGGTTAAGTGACAAGTCACAAGCTGTTGAACAGTCACCTGGCTTTATACTATCCAAATTGTTAGTGGGTCCAAGCTTCAGCATTGAGTTTCTTTGGCAATCATACTACATCCTGAAACCATGCTGTGGTATAAATTCAGATATAGTAGAACATGTTCTTTCTGAATAACAAATGTAGCTTCCACTGCTCAAGAAGCTGCAAGATTTTTAAGCTGGTGTATTCAAAGAACTCGAACAACATTCAATATGCTCATTTTATCTGTGTCAGTGTGCTTTAGTTCCAGTCAACTTGCATATTTCTGTCATTTAATTTGTGATCTAGAATTCCTTTATTTCATAAGTGTGTTGTATTTCATTTCATTGTTATCTTTTAATTGATAATGATTGAAAATTATCCTTACATGATAAAAGCTAAGATAAATTTCAAATTCCTTCTATTGTCATGAAAGAAGCACACAATCAGCTATCAAGTATGTAAGAATTAGGGAAAAATGTTAAATTATCCTGAAAAAAGGCATAGTTAATAAAAGTGATATAATACCACTTCTTTCTCCCTTCTCTCCTTCTTTTATTTATTTATTTTCTTAATTTTAAAATTAGAACACAATGTAAGAAGTTTTGTTGTGGCATGTTTCATGCATATGTATTATACTTTGTTACTATTTGGCTTCCATCAACTGGCTGTCTTTATTTTTCCTCTCTCCATATTATTGGCTCCTGTCTTCCCTTTTTATAGCCTCTTTGTCTGCTTGTTTGCCATAGATACCAATACTGTTTCTTGATCCATCTCTTTCCTTAAGACTTCTTTCTTTCTTTAATCCTCTTTTTCTACTTTAATGTCACACACACATATATGTATATACATTTGCATTTATATAAATGTGTCTCTTAAAACACATCAATGGTGGAGAGTCCACAAACTGACCCTTACAGTATAAAACTTAACTTATCAAGCAAATGGAATCTGAAAACAAGGTGGTGTCTCTATTCTTAAAATATATTTCAAATGAAAATTAATTAGAAGAGATGAAGTCACTACATGCTAATAGAGGAAAAAATCATTAAGATGAAATAGGAGTATATATTCATCAAACATTGATACTCAAATTTCATAAAAGTAACAATGGGCAGAAAAGATCAGATATGCACAGATACAATAAGAATAGGTGACTTCACTATCCCATCCTCATCTTTCTTTCTTCATAATACTCTTGTTGTCTCATTTTTTCAACATTTAGTATTGTGGATGTTTTGAAATGTACTGTACTTTGAACTCGAACTAGTTATGCCAAATCTAATTTATTTTTTAAGATTCATTTTTATTTTACTTTGTCTGAGTCTGTATCTATTTCACTGTCTGTGTCTGTGATTTTGTCTGTGTCTGTGTGAGAGTGTGCCACATGTGTGCAAGGGCCTGTGGAGGTGAAAGGTGGGTGTCAGGTTTCCTAGGGCTAGAGTTACAGGCAGATATGAGCTGCCCAATATGCATGCTGGAATCAAATTCAGATCCTCTGCAAGACCATGTGCTCCTAACCACTGAGCAATCTCTCCATCACCTACACCAGTTATCGTTAGAGAGAAGCTAAGAGAAATGAGATAAGAGCATTAATACAAGCCAAGATTAAGGCTTTTGAGGGACGTAAATCTAGCATGGAGAAAAAATATCTATCAAAGCAATTCGCCAGACTTCCATCGTAGGAGCAACATGTAATGGGATGCAGGTAATGCCACAGAACACATGGCAATACATAGATTAAAAGTTATGGGTTGAGTTAAACTATAAGAGCTAGCTAGAAAGAGGCCTTCCATAGGGCATACACTTGATAATTAATGTTAAACCTGTGATTATTTTATAAGTAGCTGCAGAACCACAGGATCAGGCAGGACCAGAGAAAACTTTTGACTATATATAATAAATGTATTTATGAAAGCATCAAGCCAAGCAATTAAATGAAGACTTGTGTAATTTCCTGTACTAGTTAAGAAATAAAATATGAAAAGCACAAATTGGACTTGATGGCCTAAAAATTAAGGACATAAAATTGGGTATGTGGGAAGAAGGAGGGCAGTTGTGGATATGGACTGAGTTAGGGAAGTAGGGTCAAAATGATCAAAATGCATTGTGTAAAATTTTCACAGAATTAATTTTTTTAAATGATGAAAACAAATTCTAAAAACAAAATAAATGAAATCGTAATCTTTTGAAAAAGTAGAGACATTATATTATTACAATGTTTCTTTATTCCTTTGGTAGCTCTCAATTTACTCTTTAGGTACTGTGTTCTTCTATTTTAGGGTGCAGTTTTCTCTTTGTTTTGAGAAAATGCGTCACTATAGAGGCCTAGTTAGCCTGAAGCATTATGTAGGGAGTAGGCCTTGAATTGTGAAGATCCTCACATGTCTCTGCCCATGGAGTTCAGGATGTAGGAACACCCCACCATGCCTGACACACTTACATTTTGCAAAAAAAATCCTACAAAAGATATGAGTAGTTTAATTCATTAATTTTTAGAATATATTTCAATTATAGATATTAACTGGTCACTTCGCAGTTGTCATAAAATGTTGCTTACTATGATAGCACGCTGTATCCTAATGCATGAATTTTTCTGCATTTTATTTTTAATATGTTGTCACATGGTTGAAGAAAATAGTTTCAGAACTATAGTCTTTCAATATTTTTTCTAATCCTTTCTAACCCTGTGCTTAAAAAGCTAATGTAAATATTCAATTTAACAAATGATGTCTCTACTGAATTCTCTGTTGTAGCGTAGTAATGATGTTTTGTTTGTTTCTTTCTTTATTTCTAAATCATTTTTTGCTGAAATTTTGAGTTCAAGCTACTTTGACAGATTTCTCTTCAATGAAACAGTGTCTTCATATGTTGCGATTTATGCACCATTTTATGTATCCTTACTCTATTATCTTCCCCTCCCCCCACAAAACCAAAGTCACTAATATAGAACAGAATTTTTTAAGTTTCTTAATTTGTGTTATCCATAATATGAAATGTGCTATTGTTAAAATATTTCTTATTGTCTAATATATAACAGATAAAATATGATCTTTCTGTATGCTGTGAATATAAGTTGCTACAATTGGTTAATAAAGAAGTTGTTTTTGTCTACGGCAAGACAAATTATAGCCAAGTGGGAAATCCAAGCAAAGACACAGGGAGAAAAAAGGTGGGGTCAGAGAGGCCAGCCTGCCACCCAAGGAGAAACATTCAAACAGACCAGTAATGCCACGGCTATGTGATAAAATATAGATGAGTAGAAAAGGGTTAATTTAAGATGTCAGAGCTAGCTGGCAATAAGCCTAAGCCATATATCAAACAGTTTGTAATTAATATTAAGCCTCTGGCTGGTTATTTGGAAACAGGCGGGTGGGAGAGATTTGTCCATCTACCGTTACCCTCTTGTAGGTAAATGCATTTTTAAAACCTAGAGTTTAAAGAAATCTGTACAGTTCTTATTTATATCCATGATCAGTAAAATTCCTCTTCTGAATATTCTTTTCAGATGCACTTCACAAAATACAAAACATTCTAGCAAACAAAATAAATCTTCATGACAACTATGTCTTTAGTCAATATTTAAAAAAATTAATTCCTCAAATTGAAACCATTTATAGACTAGAAAATGTGTCAAGTAAGACAAAAATGTATATTATTTATTTTTTCGAGACAGGGTTTCTCTGTGTAGCTTTGCGCCTTTCCTGGAACTCACTTGGTAGCCCAGGCTAGCCTCGAACTCACGAGATCCGCCTGCCTCTGCCTCCCGAGTGCTGGGATTAAAGGCGTGCGCCACCATCTCCCGGCAAAAAATGTATATTATTATCTTAAATATTTTAAAGATTTGTTATGTCTAATGTAGGAATTTGAACACTGCCTGTCACAATCTTTTAAATATGCTTAATAACCAAAGAGTACCTAAAGTTTATATTAATAACCTTATTATAGAATAAAATAAAATATAAAATGTGCTTTATTGTCCAAAGGTTATCATTATTCACCACTAATAGGAAGGAAGATTGTGAAAATATCTCACAATTTATGAATATTAAACTAATACACAATTTATATGAGGAATTAAGGAACTAGAAAGAGATATTGACCTTGATTTTATTTGTCAACTATAAAATGATATTTAATAGCAATTACATCATCACTATCAAATAGGTCAGGTATTCATTAGGGTCTAGTGTAGGAATCTCAGCTAATACTTTCCATTATACATTGTGGAAATTTCCTTTGCTGCTGTAGAATTAATTTTACCCAAAATGTTATGAATCCATTGCCCACATTAAGAACTACCTGAGGTCAAACATGATGATGTGTACTTTATGAAACTGCTATGGAGATATTAGATATCAATTTAGTTTCATGATACCTAATTGCAGAATGGGTTATCTAGAAAATGACCCTTGTTGCACAGAACACTTGTCTTTAAATTTGGGGTATAGTGTGACAGCTCTTGAGTGTGCAAGCAAGCCTACTATAGAGGATCATAACCTTAAAAGACATCAAGATTGAAGTTTGAAGTCCAGATGTTTCCAATTTGAATTTCCAAATATCTTGTTTGTTTATTTGTATTTGTTGTTGTTCTTGTTGTTTATTGAAAGTACATTCTTCTCGCATACAATATAGCCCAGCCATTTTCCCCTCCCTCCACTCCTCTCAGCTTGTCCCTCCACTTCCCTTTTCCCCAGATCTAATCCTCCTCTGTTTCTTCTTCAGAAAAGAGCAAGCCTCCAAGAGTTGAGAGTAAAACAGGACAAAATAAGATACAATAAGACAAGGCAAAAGCCCTCAGTCATACTGAGGCTGGAGGAAGGCAAGGCAACACAAGAAAGACAACCAAATAGAAGGAAAAGAGTCTCAAGAACAGTCAAAAGAGTCAGAGATATACCTGTTCCCACTGTTAGGAATCCAACAAAAAAAACCAAGTTAACAGCCATAACATATATGAAGAGGAACTGGTGCAGACTCATGCAGGCCTGGTGCTTGCTGCTTCAGTCTCTGTGGGTTTTTATGAGCCCTGATTAGTTGGCTCAGTGGGCCAGGTTTTCCTAAGTGTCCTCACACTATCTGATTCCTACAGCCTTTCCTGCCCCTCTCCCATGCATTTCCCCAGTCTGTAATGTGGGAGGGGAACCAATGGAGATTTTCAATTTAGACTCTCTCTCAGCATAATGTCTGACTGTGAGTCTCTGCACACACTCCCATCTGTTGTCCAAAGAAGCCTCTCTGATGACAATTGGACAAAGCACTGATCTCTGAGTATAGCAGAATATCATTAGTAATAATATCTTTTGCTTATTTTTATTATTATTATTTTTTTAACCTTTCACACTTGGCTCTACCCTAGGTCTCTGGAATATCCAGTCTGTTTTCTGGTGATCCAGGCAAGGTATGGCATGGGCTCCCTCTCAAGGCATGTGCCTCAAGGTAGACCAAATATTGTTTAGCCATTCCCACAAGTTCTTTACCTCCATTGCCTCAGCACATCTTGAAGGCAGGACAGATTGTAGGTTGAGGATGTTATGGATAGGTTGGTGTCCAGATTTCTCTTTTCATAGTCTGCGGAGTATCTTCTCACACCAAAGAGATTAGAATAGAGATGAAGGCTAATTTTAGACACTGGCTCGACCTATGTTCAATGACCTGCATGTACATTGTCTTCTGTAATGGGGCCCCTGTTGTCAGTTTTCAGATAGCAACCTTCTGTCCTAGCTTCAGCTGGCAAATCATCCGAATGTAACTCAGTCCTACCACTAGAAGCCTTGGCTGGCTACAAAAGATGGCCAGTTTAGATTCTATATCCTCCATTACTAGGAATCCTCATTAAAGTTATCCTTATAGATTCCAGGAAGTTTCCACTGCACTAGGTTTCCACACTGTTCTTCAAATGCCACCCCCCCAATTCTAGTTGTCCCTCTCAGAACACACTCCTTCAACCCTCTCACCTGCTCCCTCCCACTCCCATCCCCAGATATGCACCATCCAACTGAAATATTTATTCTATTTCCTTTTCCCATGAGGGTCCATGCACCCCCACTAGAGTCCTCCTCTTTACCTCATCTCTCTGGGTCTATGGTTAATAGCTTGATTATCATATACTTAACAGCTAATATTCACTTTTAAGTGTGTACATCTCACTTTGTGTTTCTCCACAAAACTCAAGTCCAAGTGTATCAAAGACCTCATCATAAAACCAAGCAAATTGAACTTGATAGAAGAGAAAAGAATGGAACAGCCTTGAGTGCATTGGCACAGTAGACAACTTCCTGAACAGAACACTAATAGTGCAGCCACTGAGATCAACAATTAATAAATGGGACATCATGAAATTGCAAGGATTCTGTAAGGCAAAGAACACCGTCAATCAAAGTGGCAGCTTACAGAATGGAAAAAGATTTTTAACAACTCCACAACTGCTAGAGAACTAACATCCAAGATATATTAAGAACTCAATAAATTAGATATCAAAAAATTCAATTAAGAAATGGGGTACAGATCTAATCAGGGATTTCTCAATAGAAGAAATTTAAATGGCTTGGAAACACATAAAGAAATGTTCAACATCATTAGCCATCAGGGGAATGCAAATCAAAATTACCTTGAGATTCTGTTTTACACCTCTCAGAATGGCTAAGATCAATAACACAAGTGACAGCTCACTCTAGCAAGGATGAAGGGCAAGAGAAATAATCCTGTATTGCTGTTGGAAGGGCACACTTTTACAGCCATTACAGAAAACAATATGGAGGTTCCTCAGAAAATTTAGAATTGACCTACCTCAACACCCAGCTATATCACTCTTTGGCATATACCCAAAGTGCCCTCCATCCTACCACAACGACACTTGGTTAACTATGTTCATTGTAACTTTATTCATATTAGCCAGAAACTGGAAACGATGTAGATTTCCCGCAGCTGAAGATTGGATAATGAAACTGTGGTACATTTACACATTTACACAATGGAGTATTACTCAGCAAGTTTGAAAAAAAATGACATCATGAAATGCTAAGGCAAATGGATGGAACTAAAAAAGATCATTCATACTGAGTTAAGTAACCCATACCCAGAAAGAAAAACATGGTATGTACTGACTTAAAAGTAGATATTAGCTGTTATGTAAATCATAATTAAGCAATGAACCACAGACCTAAAGAAGTTAGGTAAAGAGGAGAGCTCTAGTGGGGGCACATGGACCCCTCTGGGAAGGGGAAATAGAATAAATTTGCAAATGTATGAGTCAGGTGGGGATGAGAGTGGAAATAATCAGTTGGGGGTTGGGGAAATAGAGTAAGAAAATGAAGAGAGAGACAGATGGAAAAATATAAAAAATAATTTAAAATTTTTAAAAAGATGCTAAGCATTGAAATGTCATATGGTGGATTTTTCCTTGGTGAGTATGTAGTTTCCATCCCTAGCTCTTTTGATTAGTTTTGTTTGTGGACTGGGGGAAGCTGCTCTGAAATCGTGTTATTCTAAAATTACTCAATATTTAATTTGTTATTTTATCTTAATAAAAAATTGTTAGCAGCATTATTCTCAAACCAGTACCTTAATATTTATTTGACAATATTTGAATCACATATATTTATTCTTTTGTGAATATTATTAAAACCTCAGCAACATGTTTTGTTCAGAATTGAACAGATGAATATTATTATAATAATAGATGTTATTAAGTAATTAGAAAATTATTGATATGATTGAACAATCTGGAAACATCAACTAAGATTTAATTTCAGTTACTCTACTCTTAAGATTTGCTTCTAGGAGTGAATGATATATAATATATTTTTAGTGATCGTAGGAATCAGAGGATTAAAGCATATAACATTTTTAACATATCTTGCAGTTTATTAATATTAAACTTTGTCAAGTTGATAATGAGTCAATTGTGTTGATTAGTGTTATATCAACTTGGCACAAATAAGATTTTCCTATAGACAAGTCTATAGTTCATTTTCTTGGTTGATGATTGATTTGGGTATGCATATCTCATTGGGGGTGGTACCACCCCTGGGCAGATGATACTGGTTTGCATAAGAAATTGGGCTGATCACTCCATGAGAAGCAAGATAGAGAGCAGCATTCTTCCACTGTTTCTACATCAGTTGTTTTTCTAGGTTCCTACAATGATTTGTTGGTCACAAGTCCCTCAGTGATGGTGTATGACTTGTGTGTAAGCTGAAATACACCGTTTCTTCTCCAAGTTGCTTTTGGTCATAGTGTTTTATCATGGCAATAGAAACCTTAATTAAGACAATTTATATATGAAATCTAATGGAGCAGTGGGATATATGCTTGTGGCTTTGTTCATTGGCCCATATATAATTATACCAAATCTTTTCTCCTTGAATGTTGGGCACAGTGTCTTGGATTCTCTGCCCTTGTTCTTACTCCACTATGATGCCACTGTGTGATCATCTAATGTCTGGGATGCACTGCCGAATGTATTAACTATTCTTCTATCACTACGAAATTATTAACAGAAGCAAATTAATGGAGCAAAGGTTCATTTCTGTTCATAGTTTTAGAAATTTCAGTTCATCCTAGAGTTGAAAGCATAATAGAACTACTGTTTCATTCTATGGTTATAGGAATGGGTGGATGAAGTTGGTTCATAAAGCAGTAAACCATGAAGCAAAAGGAAGATGAACTATTAATCAGGCTGTAATCTTCAAAAGCAAGCTGCTAATGACCTAATTTTATTAACTAGAGTCCACTACTGTGTGACTTCACTGTCCTTTCCCCAAATAGTGTCACCAACTATAGAAAAACCACTGGATGCTTGCATCAAATTACAAGAGTGGAAGAAGGTTCTTGCTGTGTTTTTGTCATCTATACCAATATATGTATTTAGTCAGAGTAGAGAAGGTTGTAACTGTGTGTACCCTCCATGACCTCTCAGAGAGAAGCAAAGCATTGCTACATGAACATCAGGATGATAGCCTAATAGTCAACTTTAACCCTTAGTCAAGCTTCTAAGCAATCTCTTGGAAGTTCTTCATCTTACATGAGTTGTAACTGTGGGTCCATGAAAAGGAAACACACACTTCAAATATTCTCATCAGGATTTCTCATTTTCCTTACACAGCTGTCGCTGCTATGATGGTTAAGAAAAGAAAGAAATGGTGGTAATCTAGCCATTTCTTCTACAACATGAGAAAGATCACTCTAAAAATTATAGCTATGTAAAAATAAATGAGATTCCTGGGAAAGCAATAATGAGTTCTCTGTTACCAGTAATATGCAAGCAAAGGATCTGTGACTCCTATAGTTATTACAGAGTCCTGGTAGGTGTTGATGGCTGTTTATTATTGTGGACCTCTAATATCCTTGAGTTGTTGTGATTATGAAAATAAATAGAAGCATTTTAGTTACTTTCATATTACTGTCATAAGCCACCATGAAAAAGGCAACATATACAAAAAAAGAGTTTAATTGAGGTTTAAAGTTTCAGAGTTTTCACATCAGTAATCATCATAGTTTGAAGCAGGATGGCACTACAACAGTAACTGAGAGCTCACATCTTGCTTCACAATTGGGAGACAGAGAAAAAGAGAGCACACTAGGAATGTCATCAGACTTTTGAAACTCAAAATCCACCGCAAATGGCACACTTCCCCCAAGAAGGCCATAATTCCTAATGTTTCTCAAATAGCTCCACCACCTGGGGACCAAGTATTCAAACATACGAGCCTATGACAGCAATTTGCATTCAAACTACCAAAATAACACTGATTAGTTTAAGAATTTTTACCACAATGTATCTTATAAATGTTAGAATTGGATGCTATAACCCTGTTTATATTAGCTAAGAGTAAAATCATTATAGCACTGAATATAATTTTTTGAAATTCAAACAAATTTGCTCCATTGAAGAGACCTTTGTCATACTATTTATATGTGAACAAATACACACAGACTTGCATTTCTAATAAAATTGTAAATAATTGTGCTGAACTAATGAGAGATAATATCAAAGTTTATATTTGTGTGTATCACATCTTGGCATTCATCAAATTTACCCCGATTCTGATACATAATCATAATATCACACATCCCTCAAATCCTATTAATTTACTTGCCTCTGAAATGATTATGGTTTATATTATTCATTTAAGTGATTTTCCTGTCAGTTAAAGAAAAAAATAAGTTTAAATGTATGAAGTAAAAGCAGGTACTGCACACCAATTAATTTCAAGTCTACAGTCTTAAGGGTGAAGGAAGGCTGGTCAATGGTGTTCGTCAATAATATCCTCTCATTAAACTTCTCAGTTGTCAAAACAAAGTAAAAGGAGATATAAAACTACCAATTATGTCTCAAATGGAATGCAATTATACACTGGGATGTTACTTTGTCTTGGCTAGAAATCTTAAGTCCATCTGCTCCCCACTGTTTATTGATGTACTCTTTTTCAACGCCAGACAATAGATTTTATAGAACAAAGGTAAATCAATCTATCTTGGTCTCTGCAAATTCCTTTCAATATGAAATGTTTGTACAAACATGACTCTTCTATGGTTTCACAAAAATAATTCTTAGAAGAATACATGTTTGCAGAGCATAGTAATCTTTTCATTCCCATAAAACTATACCAACAGATGGTTTGTATATGGTTATCAGATGTAATTCAAAAGACTACTAGCCTGTAACATAACCATTTTCAGAACACCTGGGTCTTAGAAAAATTTCACATATATTAAGAGCATGAAATAGAAGTATGGAGAAATGTAGACCACATTTCTAAATAGTATTATGGAGTTTGGTTCAACTGGCCTGAAACGTAGAACGCTGTGTTTATCAGAGCATTTCTACGTAACAGCTACTTAGTAAAAGATGCCTAAATATCTGGCATCTGGTGGTGGGTGCATTCGTTTAATCCCAGCACCTGGGAGGCAGAGGCAAGCAGATCTCTGTGAGTTTGAGGTGAAGCCTGGTCTATAGAGTAAGTTACAGGACAACCAGGGCTGTTACACAGAGAAATCCTATCTCAAAAAGCAAAAACACATCAAAAACAAAAAACAAAAAAATTGTGTAATCTAAATTTCAAGGACACTGTATTTTTAATTTTTTAAAAAATGTAAATGTATTTTACTGATGCTTTGAGAAATTTATGAATGCATACAATGTGTTTTGACCACATTTATTCCTGATTCTTCTTGGTAACCTTGCTCAGATCCAATTCATAGTTTCCTACCTCTACCCTAAGTCCATGTCCTCTTTGTTTTTCATTTTATTTATTTTTTTTGTTTTTTAAAATAACACATCAAGTCCAACTTATGCTACACAAATACTCAAGAGTGTGGGGCCATACACTGGTGCATGATCAACTTACGAGGGTCTACATTAAGGTAAAGTTTTCCTCAGTCCCTAGAAGCCATCAACTGTCAATAGTTTCTGAGAGATGGGCACTCTTCAGCCCTTTCTTTTTTCTCTTCTGAAATGCTGAGTTATCTTGTCTTATGCAGCAATCACAGCTGTTACAAGTTAATGAGGGCAGTAGTCCTATCATGTCTAGAAAATGCTGTTTAACCCTCATCCTATCTAACCTCTGGCCATTACAATAAATATTTCCTCTGAGATGATCCCTGAGCCTTTGGGGGTATTGATAATGGTGCCCCACTTGTGGGTGAGCATTGCACTTATACTTACGTTCTACACTTTCACTAGTTGTTAGGTCCTGCATTAAGTGCCATTTACAGTACAAAGAAACTTCCCTGATGAGGTCTGAAATTTGCTCTAATGTATGGGTAGAGAGAGTTAGGGATTTAAAGAGCAGTTTGGTACTATGTCCATTTAGCAAAATAATATCAGTATTTTAACTTATGGGACCTATGAACTCCCCTATTTGTTCTTATCCAGATATACAGTAACAAGTATGCATCTCATTGTGTGGAGGAGGTCTAACAGTCCAATCAGGAAGTAGTTTGTTATTCCCGTAATATTTGTGCCCTTATATCACTCATGAAAATATCTAGTCATTTTGTATCACTCATGTATCACAACTTGGTTAGAATAAAAATGAATCCCTTATCCTTTGCCCCCTGTAATCTGTAGAGAAATTCTTGCACTATGAGAGCTAGCTAGAATGGAGGAAGCCTTCTGGTCAGTAAGAACTGTATTTTTCTAATTCCTACTTACGAAAGTGTGTGTAATAGGGTCCCCCAAGTTCTGGTGGACCACCGAGAACAATGGCAAAGTACTGTACAAACTGTACAAAGTCTGTACTGTTTGAAGTAGGTCTCTGGGACATCTTTCACCAATAACTGCTCAGGAGGGAACCCAAACTTGACACTGAGATTTTATATTCAAGAAGGAGTATTATATCCTTTTGTTGTGTAACTTCAATTTCACTTTTAGGCCTTTCACTAATAGTCTGATAACATCTACAATTCAATCAAAAATGAGGTTTATAGAAACTGTGTATGAATGTCTGGTTTTACTTTGACAATTTTATCCTTTTCCTATTTTATGGATTGGCCATTGTTCCCTGCTATTTTTCTTATGAAAATTTTCAATTCTTACATTTTTTTTAATTGAACTGTAACACATATTCAGAAAATCCACAAAAATAAGCCTATGGCTCCAGGAATTTTTTAAAAATGAAAGGAACTTTCTTGTCAAGACATATTGCAAGCAAGCTTTCCTTAGACTCCCTCTCAGTCATTGCATACCCACACAATGTAAGAAAAAAATTTATTTGATTCAAAGCAATGTTTGTTCAAAATCCAAGTTTAATTACAAAGATATCCATTAAGTATTCTTGTTTTATCAAATTCATAACGGTTGGATTTATAAATGTTTTTGCAAGTAACAGTAACTAATTAATTTTTATTATTACATTGTAGTCTAGTGTGTGGCTATAGCATCACTTATAATGTTGAACATTTTAGTTAGCACATATTTTCACCTTTGTCAATTCTAAGGAGTATTGATATAAAAATTCTTGTATACAAATTTTAATATACATATATATTGCATGCACATACATATATATATACATATCCATTGGATTAAGCTGAGGAGTGTTATTCTTGAATCAATGGATGTACATTTATTCAATTTTACTAAGATCTACAAATTATTTCAATGGCTTTGCAATCTCACAGCTCAAGCCAATCCTTAATGAAAAGCTCAGTAATTTTACTTCTTCATCAACACTTGCTATCTTTTTTAATTTTGCAATTCTCCTAACTGTTCAATGATATGTCATTGAGAATCCATTCTGATTTTCCTGATGAGGGCCATCGTCTTTTCATGTGTTTGCTTCTTATTTGGGGATAGTATACTATGAAATGTCACAATTTTGCTGTTCCAAATTTTATGTCAGTTTCAATTATTGATTTTAGGAATTCACTGTGTATTTTATTATTAATCATTTATTAGATTTTGAATTTCAAATATATTTTTACTTTTACTTTTTCAATCCTTTTGTAGTGTTTTTGATTAACAGAAATTCTAAAGAGGAATTGCAAACCTATAGATCTATTTTGTTAAATATTTATCATGATTTCTTTTGCATAAAAATTACATTGCTTATAAATGGCTTTAAGTAATTAGAAATATTTCATCAATTAAAACTTTTTTGTGATAATTTCCTGTTTTTAATTTTTTGGGCAGCACTTCATTTTATTATTCCTTCCTTAGTGGAAAGTTTTTGAAGCTAAAAGTTCTGCATCAGGACACATGTTTTAAGTTCAGAAATGGTAGTTTCTGCAGGTGCTTAATTATTTATCAGTGAAACAAACATCTAGTTGTAGAGAGAGGTAGATCTTTTTCGTTCTTAGTATGTGAAAAATGCTTGTGCTATGCTGAAGCAATAATGTATAAGAATTTCCCAAATATTGATGTCTACTATTTCAGATGCTCAGAGACAGTATTTAGGCCTGTTAATTTTTTTGTAGTATTTTAAAAGAAGTCTTGTTAAAGAAATATTTTTTATAGTTTCTACGACAGTTTTTTAAATGGAGAACTTTATTTTATTTAGTTTATTTCATTGAAATAAAGTTTAAAAATAGAGAAAGTTGAGTATCTATCTCCAGTGTAACTTTCATTCTAATGCAAATACATTAGACAGAGGAAGTTTTACTATGAACAAAATGGTCAAACAAGTGGGTTTATTTTTGCCTAGATATGACATGATTAATTTGACTCACTGAACTAAAAATTTAAAAAATATCGACCAACAAAGTGTCTCAGCCAGAAAATCTCTTGCCACTAAAGCCTGTTAACTTGATTTTATTTCCACTAACTCATAGGAATATGGAAGGAGAGGCCCAATTCCACAAAATTTTACTCTATTCTGCACATGCATATATACCTTTGCATGCGTGCTTTCTCTCACATTTCAGTCACATACATATACACACACAACAAGTCAAAATAATCAATTTCTAAATGCTATGCACAGATAACCTAAAATCATTTAAAAATCTGAGTAGTATAACAAAACGCAAGATATTCATATAGTTATATATGGTGGTAGGACTATTGATGATGAATATACCAGAAGCAGCTGTCTGGCTTTGACCTATAAAGCCATTAATTCTCCAGATGCTGAGACAGCCAGTAAAATGTTGTAGCAAACTCTCATTAAATGTATGGTAGTCTGACTGAAGACTGGAATATCCCTGCAGAAGGCCAATGCTGGTTCTTCTTCATAACCAGAAATAAGACTCCAGATATGTTTTACTTGGTAGAGTACTTGCCTTGCAAGTAAGAAGCCAATTACAAGTCAATTGTAATTGACTTGTCGATTACAAGTACCACAAATCCCAGTCATGACAGTGTATACATGCCTATAATCCCAGCATTTAGGATGTAGGAGGAGCAAAAGTTCAATGTTGTATTTGGTTGCATAGAACAATAAAGGGCACCTTGGGCTGCAGACCCTGTCTGAAAAAGTAAAATAAGAAACAAAATATTTTCCTGAGAGAGAAATACCTACCCAAGTTTATTTTCTCATAAATGTTTGTTCTTTTATAGTACACCTTTTCTGATTAATAGATGAAAATATCACATTTTCTACACAAATGAACATAGCACAAATGGGAAACAGAACAACATTTTACTAACAGATGTCAAATAAAATGCTCAGTTTTATAAATACCATTTGTTGAAGAGAAATGCGTCAGAACTTATTTTTAATGATCCAGAGTGCTGTGATAAATCATTGCTATGAAACATATTTCATGTAGTTCAGTGAGACTCAGCAAACATGAAGTAATAATTGGACATTAAGTCAGAAAAATCTGATCAATATAGACAGCTATATCTTGTAGTTCAGGCTGAAAAAGCAAAATAAAACTGGCAAATGGAATGTTTGTTTATTCCAATTACATTTTAAACCTAGCTGATATCCTCCAAGGTAATACACAGAGAATATTAACACCTTCGACAATTTTGAAGCCTACAATCAATACAGAATATGATACTATGATCCTACTGAGTTTCTAAACCAAGACAAGAAATTACATAATAATTTTCCTCTGAATATTACATACATTTAATTATTGATCTTGGATGCAAAACAGGAAAGTTTACCCATCTTATTCATTTTGGAAAGGAGTGATAATTCTTGCCAAATTATATCAATACTCAAAACTATTTTGATGTAGTCTTCTGCTTTTGTTATTCTGGTTTACAATATCTGCCAAGACAAACATATAATCATTAAAATGAGGCATATGTAGTTTTCAACATTATATTATTTACATTGAAATCACTGTATAATTAGTTTATGTTTTAATTAGAAAATTATCATTCAAAGCTGTGGTAGCTATTCCCTTCTTGCTGTTCATCTTTGACTAAATTGAAGAAATATGTTATTTTAATTGCTCTAGCAGTCTGGTTTCAATTTTTTCACACTAAGCACATAATTATCATTAACTAAGTTTCCATGGCTAGTGTAATTCACTGGTACTGTCTTGCTGTTGTATGGCAAAATTCACTGAGATTAAAACCTTCCTTCTCAGAGCAGAATATGAATGTTCTGACAAGACACAGGATGTTAAAAAGGGAGGTGAAACAATAGGATGATCCAAGAGGAGATGAAGCATTCAATCCTGCAGGAAACTTCTGTACATTCAGGAAGTAAACAACTCAATAACTTCAGAAGGTACTTGAAACTGAGCAGGTTTACTAGGCCCCACTCTTCCCAAGAATAATAAGCTGTCAGGACTGCTGAGAGATAACTCTGAGATCCGCCAAACTGCCTAGAAGAAGACTCAGACGAAACAAACTGCTTGGAAAGGATGCTCTCCAACCTGCTACAGGTTGGGCAGTGTGCTGTATGTATGTTTACTATTTTCCAGCTCTCAAGCTATCACCCACGCCAAAGTAGGCCTTGGTGATATAGCTGTCTTTAAGTCAATTCTGACCCTGTAGGTAACTCTTGATCCATGTTCCTGTAACCCCAATAAAACTCATTAGTTCCAAGTCCAAGTTGGACTTTAGTAGTATCCTTGTCTTGGTGTGTGATCAGTTCCCTGTCTGGGGTGAGTAGATCTTTGTTTATATTTCCCCAGGAATAAAGTCATACATCACTGGCAAAAACTGCTAAATACCTTACATAACTTGGCAAGATAGTTGTAAAATGACTGTATTTCTCAAAAATTGAATTATGGTGATGTCTTAGATTGTGGATACTAACAGGCAATCAGACTTCTTAGGAAAGTAATCAAGAATCTTTATCCATTCCCCTGTGGCTTTTCTTCCTCTTTTGCTAAAGTGTGCTCCCCTTGTCTTCCAGTATACCAATCTAGGCATAGAATTACTTACCCCCACATACGCCACCATGGTGGTCTAAATAAGAATTGCTCTCATAGGCTTATTTGCATGTATAGTTATCAGGGAATGGCTCTGTTTGACAGGACTAGAAGGATTAGGTGTGACCCTTTTAGAGGAAATGTGTCACTGGTATGGGTTTAAGGTTTCAAAAGCTTAACCCAGGCTCCCCCTCCTCCCTCTCACCCTCTCTCCCTCTCTCTGCAGATCAGGATGTAGCTCACAAGTACTTCTCTAGCACTCCCCATGTTTGCCACTCATACACCATGCTCCCTGCCATGATGGTAACGGACTAAGCCTGAGAAACTACAAGCAAGCCCTCAATTAAATGTTTTCCTTTATAAGAGTTGCTGTGGTGATAGTGTCTCCTCACAGTAACAGAACAGTGACTACAACAGCAGGGTGCTGAAACGAATCGAGATTTGGTTATATATCTGGCTGAGCTAAGTCATCTGACCTATCTGAATGGTTTAGGGGTAAGAAAATGAAATTGAGAAGAATAGATATATAGATATAGATATAAGAAATACAAAACTGTCAGAGACTGAAGGATTTGCTTCATTCATCCTACTTACAGACCAAAATATATCTAAGCCAACTGTACTACTATTGCATTTGATTAAATGAAATATCACAATATAAAAGAGACTGCACTGTTGACATATATTCAACTTCAAACTTGTTGGAAATGCTTTCTGGGCAAAATTTTAAAAAGTAGATTTATAAGGTGCACAGAAAAATCTCCAAACCATATCTCAGGGATGCCTAATCTGAATGCAGGGTTTAGATTAAGAAGGATTCATTGTTTAAATTTTGTTACTTTTTAAAAATAAAAATTAAAGATTACAATTTTCTTTACTTCTTAACTATTGATTTCTAGGCTTATTTATCATACAAAAAAATTCCAAAAAATAAATGATTTGATTTCATGTCCACTTAGACAGGTAAGTAACTATTTCACTGTCTGTCCTCAATTTTAAAGACCTTAAACTTTGTTGTTTCTTATGTATATTATGGAATTAAATACATCAACATCTGGTAAATCATACATTTTTGATTTTTTTTTACATTGTATACATAAGGTAAATTATTCCTCACAGAAATAGCAAGTGGTTGTTCAATTTGGAGGTAATTTCAAGGCTGGAGTTGTCTCTTTCTAGTTTAAAAATAAACACACAGAAAGAAGAATATCAAGTAACATTATTAAGAACCTGAATGTAGTTGTAAGTTTTTCTGTGTCCTGCCCGGGCCTACCATAGGTACGAATCTCTTCCACCTGCACATCCTGCAACTGCTTGGTCCCAAAGAAACACACAGAGGCTTATATTATTTACAAACTTATGGCCTAATGGTTCATCCTTCTCATTAGCTAGCTCTTACATCTTAAATTAACCCATTTCTCTAAATCTATACTTGCCACATGGCTTGTGGCCTTCAGTACCTTTACATCTTGCTTCTTTTGGCGGCAGCTAGCAGTGTCTGCTCAGCTCTGCTTTCTTCTCCTCTCTCCCTAGTCAGAATGTCCTGCCTAATCTTATTCTGCCTCACCATTGGCCAACAGCTTTATTTATCAAACAATCAGAGCAACACATATTCACAGCATACAAAAAGGTTCCCCATCTCCTGAACGTTTCTCTGCATGAAAACTATTGAATGCTGGATAATCAGGAGACTGTTCTATATTAGTATCTCATACAATTTGTTTAATTAATTACTGAAGGTTAGTAAAAAAACAAACAACTAAAATTTTTACTAAGACACATGGCCCTGCATATGCAGATGGATATTTGTGCATGAATATGAATTATTTCAATAATTTCTAAAAGTTGAATTTTCATATGTTACCTGTTCTTAACTGGGCCTAAGAGGATATGCCAATTTTTATATTATAGAATATACATATATAAATTGACCCATTCCATTCCTCAGGAACCATGTGCATATGAAAAGATGACAACTTTTATGACTCAGCTGAGGTTTGAGGTATACTTATAGTACTTAAAATTGAAGCAACGTCATATTCCAGAAATATTGAACTCTGAATCTTATTTCTCAGTAACTTGGTACTATAGTAAATTAAATGGTAATATTAAACTTTGACTTCTTAAAAAGAGAATATCAATTTAGTCTATATTAACATTTTGTGCTCAAGTCCTTGTTTCTAAGTAGATAACATTATTCTCATGTCATATTCTAAGGATGTACTTAGATACAATATCTATGGCCTAATTTGAATGTTGCCAGTATTAAAATCAATACCATCAATTATTGGCAGTTGCATAGGTGAACAGACAGAAAGCCCAGTAGATCAGTTACATCTTCTAGCCCTCCTTTACCTACCTTTATGGTGCCAAACAGTAAATTGATAAGTTGAAACTGTACAGTTATGTGTGAAGCTTAAAGTTGTGGCTAAATAGCTCTGTCTCTCTGTATCTCCCCCATCCCCTACTCTTTTTTTCAAGACAAGATTCCTCTGTATAACAGCTCTGGGTATCCTGGAATATTCTTTGTAGACCAGGTTGGCCTCAACCTCACAGAGATCTGCCTGCCTCTGCCTCCCTGAGTGCTGGGATTAAAGGTGTGTGCAGCCACCACCTAGCACAATAGTTTTGTCTATTAACAAAGTCTTTTTGCTTCCTCATCTATTGATATGTCTCACTCACCATTATAAAACTTTATTTGAAAAAATACTAAGGGGGAAAATGGATAATTGAAGTTATTTTTTAAGAATTGGAATTTCTTCAAATGATAAATTTAAATTACTATTTTCCAGAAAGAGTAGGTAATACCCAAATCCCTATAAAGTAGCTTTTTCTTCTCAGAATATGCTCAGATTTTACATTAAAACAAATTATTTTTAACTTAGACTAAAGCTAATATTCAAAAAAAACAAATGTAATTACTACTCATTTCTTAATTATTTAACTGTCTTGTTTTCTTAATCTTTTGAGTTAATTTAAGTTTGTCTTATCTGTATTGTACAAATGTATGCCCTCACATCTATTGATTCTACATTCAATGAAATGAAGTTAATAATATGAAACTGGTCATGGTTTAATAAGTAAATGACCAAATGTTATGCAGAGCTAGACTGATTCAATGCCAGACTAATAAACTTTTATTTTCTTCTTTTGACAAAAAGGAGGCTACTCGGAAATTGGGTTTCCTTTTTTTTGTGTGAATTCTTACTCTCACTGATAAAAGCAGTTTAAAAATAGACCCAGACAGAATATCTTGGACCACATTTTTAGAGAAAAGCAACACAGTATATGAGCTGGAAATTTCAATAGCTATTAGAAAAATGGAGATGGAGAATAGAATAGAGATAACCATGACATTTAATCATTTAAGTTAGGGTAAAAAAAATAACAAAACAAACAAACAAAAACACAGATAGGCTTAACAATGGGAGTCTAGCAAGCAGCTGCATGCTGGGAAGAAGGAGGGAAGAGCTTTAGCGCAAAGAATGAAAACATACAGAATGTTGAGGTAAGTATACTCAGTATTATGGTTGATATTCAAAGAAGTGATAAAAAGAAGAGAGCAGGGGTGTGGCAGTCGGGAATGGAGAGATAGTTCACTGCTTAAGGTGCTTTCTTTCAGAAGACCTGATCTAAGTTCCCAGCACTCACACCATTGATCACTCAAATTATCTGTTACTCCAATTCCAGGGTAATCTGATTCCCTCTTCTGGCCATTGCAAGCAATGCATATGGTGAACTTCCATACATCCATGCAAATACTCATACATCTAAAGATCCCTAAAGATAAAAATAAATCCTAAAAAAAGAAGAAAAAGTTACACTTTTTTGAGATAGAACATAGAAAATAGTGGTTATCAGTGAACATTAGTATTGTTCACTGCAGACAATTGTATCGAGGGAGGGTCTTCTTGGGAATATAAATATACTAAGAGATAGAGGGGATAATTATCCTCTCTTTTCCTTAGCAAGTTTTCAAGTAAATCAGCTTTCTTGCGGGGGGGATATGGTAACTCTTAAGGGAGGAAACAATTGTATGTAATGTTTTGAAGTGTTAAGAATGCCTCCTCCCCGCCCCCCCCCCGCCTCACACCCAGGCCACAAGTAGAGAACTCAGACACTTTTACTTACTGGATCTTAACAAGGTCTTGATTCCTCCCCTTTTATATGTTATTTTAAAACTTTAAAGATTAAAACATATGTAAAACTTGAATCCATAGCTAATGTGTACCATAATTTATTCCAAAGATGGTTTTATATGTATAACTGATTATACTTATTTGGTTATTAGACCAACTTAAATTCCCACAGGAAATTCAGTGTACTACCTTAGTATATATGTTGAACATTATAACTAACCCACCCATCTCTCTCTCCCTCTCTCCCCCCCCTGCTGTTTGTCTTTCTCTTTGTGTGTGTGTATGTGTTTTGGTGGAGGAGTATACATAAAAAGGGATGTGTAAAGATAGGAAACAAAATGATAATAAATTATTGTAACTTTATTGGTCCGAGCACACCTAATTTTAAGGGAGTCAATCCTTACTGTTCTTAAACACTGATTATTTCTTGTCTAATTCACTTCATAAGTTGTTAACTTTCCTTCTAAATGCTTCAATGCATTTTGCAGTGGTTGGAGTTACCCAGAAACTATGTCCTCTTTGCAAACTGCCTTTTTAGACATCATCAATTCTTTCATTTTCAGAGGCCTGCTTTAAAATGAGCTTAAATGGAGAGCCTAGCAAAGTCTTTAAAAATGATTTAAAGAGGCTTCAGCTATCAGAAAGGCTTATGACTGCTTTACTTTATTCTTTGTAGAAATCTCTCCATATAGGTGTGAAAAAGATGAGTTAAACCTCTGTACATATGGCACATATCAGTCCACAAAAGCCATAGTATGTAGGGAAGTTAATTCATTATAGAGCTTCACTGCACTGGTACTCTCTAATCACCCCAATATGGTAATTATTCCAAAAAAATATCTCTGGCCTTCTCCATGGAAATTATCTTAATCTAGAATCACAGCACACTCAGTTGTATTTATTTGCAAAAAAAATAAACAATAATTTGGTTTTAATTAATGTGACCAAAGACAAAGAGGCCTGAATGCATCAGTGCAGACATTGATCCACACACATTTTGTTTTCATGTGATTCCAGAAACCTTTCTTAAATTAAAGTCTCCACGGATGTATTGTTTATTTGCACGACTTTCAGTGTATTTTATTGCTCCCAATAGGGGAATAAAATGATGGGAGAAAGAAACATTGATTTTATGTGCCACCTATAGGAAGCCTGAAGAGTAAATTACAAAAAGCAGTCCAAAGAAAGTACTGAGACTTAATGTGATGGTCAGAATAAGAAGAACACAGTTGGAAGCCAAAATTCTGTGACATAGAACCTCTGTGTGAGGATCTTATGGGTGTGAGGGCTAGATAGTTTCTCAACTTGGGGAATGATTCTGACATAAATCCTTTACATTTTTTTTTTAATTTGGAAGCTAGTGTTCCTAGGTGAGGCTAGCAGTATCAACATCAACAATCAAAATTATATACTGCAGCCTGTTGAGCTAAAAATCTATCTTAAGTCAGAAACTCTAAGGACTGGAATTTTGATGCATGCTAATGGCATAGAACTCTAGAAAGAAAGACACTATACAAGAAAAAAATAATATTTGGTTATCACAAATTCTTTGGTAGTTTTGTCATATTACTTATGAATTTAATAATAACAAATGTCTTGTGTTCACAGGAAGTTGCTTTTAACCCATTTTCTAAATTTTAAAGTTTATTTTTTGTATATTAATAATATATTTATCTGTATAGATTTTTCAATACAATTATTCTTCATGAAGTGATTGATATGCTCATTGATTCATTCTCAGGAAAAAAAATTACTTCTAGCCTCTGTAGAACTATAATTGAGTTATGACCAAAAAGTTTTTCTGCATTAAATGGATTTAATATTTGTAGCTTCATTTCAAAATATGCTATACACAAAGAACTAAAAGCAACTAAGAAATGCTGAGAGTGGGAGGAACAGACTTCCCCAGGGAAGAAGATATCACTTAGTTCTCCAATAATAATGCTCAGCTCTGAACACATACATATAAGTAACATTATATGGACCAAATAGGTTATATATTGGAATATATGTATATACATGTATGCATATGCAAATATTTAATGGAAAAGGCTATGAAAGATAGATAAATAGTGTATGGGAGAATTTGGAGGAATGAAAAGAAAGAGATAAATGTTGTGATTTTATTGGTTGCTCTCCACAAGCTGATGGTAAGGCCTCATTGCTGAAGACAGTATCTACATAATTCATTGAACATGGAGAAGTTGAGCTGATGTTTACCTAGAACCTTCACCTTTACTGAACACTGTTCATGGTACTGAAAGGTATTCTGCAAGTTAGCAAAGGAGAAAGTTAAACACTAACCTAGCTGTAAACCCTTGGATCTACAGTAGTAACCTGCCTGCATGATATGCTCCTGTAATAGTAGCACACAATTTTTGGGAATAACCAACCACTATCTGATTGGATTTAAAGTCCAATACAGGATATTGAACCCATGAACATTGCTTGGATGAGCAAGAACCTGAAACTAGACAGACTATAGACTTCACAGAACAGGCTATAGACCTGTTCTGAAAAAGGAACATAGTAGTAAATTGACTCCTCATGACATTCGGCTATACTCATAGATCAGTGTCTTATTCTATTATTAAAGAAGTTTCAACCTGCAGTAGATAGGGGCAAATGCATAGTACTACAGCTGAACAATGTGCCAAGAGTGAGATATCTTGGAACATTCCATCATAAAAAGGATGACTCTATCAAATCTTTCCCTTTGAAGACAAGGGGACTTTGCAGAAAAGGAGACAGAAAGATTGTAAGAGCTACTGTGGATGGATGACACAAAGGAAACAAAGCCTTCTAGACACAACAGTGGTGATGTACAAATGATCTCAGAGAGACTGTGGCAGCATGCATACGGTTTGCAAAGGTTAAAGCTAGGCGGGTTCCCAGTGCTGAGAGGGTAAGTGAACACTAGCCCCTACAGTTAACCCAGAAGCTATGTCCTTTGAAAATCACTAGTAAAGGAAAGATTTCTTCAGTAGTCTTAATTACTTTTCTTTAGTAGTCTTACTGGATATACAAACCACACATAAGGACAGGCTCCAAGCCCAGATATAGATGGCCAATACAAAATAAACTCAATGGCATTTTTCTTTTTTATCTCAAAAACCTTTCTCTTTTTTTGTTTTTTGTTTTTGTTTTTTAACTTACAGATCTTTTGCTTATACATTGTGATTTCTAATTTTGTGTTTTTATGGGATTTCTCTTTGTGTGAGTGTGTGTGCATGTGTGTGTGTCTGAATGTGTTTCTTAGACTTGTTCTTTGTCCCTTTTTTTCCTTATTTGTCTTGTCTTGTTCTGCTTGTTTGTTATTTAGTTGCTTTTTTGTTCTAATTAGAGAAAGAAAGTGTATAGATTTGCGGGGGTGGAGGCAAGCAGGGAGGGTCTGGGAGAAATTGGGCTGGGGAAACAGTGATCAGAATATATTGTATGAAAAAATTGTATTTTCAATAAAAATTAAAATTATAAAAAAATCTAAAAACAGTATAAATATGAAAAATAAACCACCATTTAATTTGCAGTAGTAAAGCTTTTATTAAAAATAATTAGAAATTCATAACTACTCACTCATATTTACATATAGTCCTAAAAATATGTACTTGGAATTTTCCAGTTACTACACAAAATATTCATCTTTTAAATACATTATTTTCTGTGAAATTAAAATAACTTGTCTGTAGATTGATACATAATTTCTAATCATCACAAGCAATCTTTAAATTTCAGTAGTAAATATGAGAATTGACTTCAATACATAATGATTAACAATTCTCTTGCGCTTGACCTATCACTAAAATGTCTCTAGAAGCTAGAAACTATCTTTTGAATACATTCCAGTAGAGTATTTACAAACTCGATCCTATAAAACAGTATCATTCTCTTTTGAGTATGGTAAGGGTTCTTTGGCTGTACCAGAAATTGTTTACTTTTAAACTTATGAAGGAAAACTCCATTTTTTTGCCTAGCCACATTGGCATGGGGAAAACAAATAAATTCTTATGTATTTAACATGCTTTGAAAGGCAAATGCACCCCCCACCCCACCCCACTCAGCTGAGTAGGCTGCATTCTTTTGGAATGCACCGCACAATGGGGTTCTGTGACTCTAGCCCTGTTTGCTCCTCAGTCCTTTCACTTAACCACCGCCATACCTGGCAGATTCACCCCCACACCCATGCCAGGAACGTGCTACCACTGGCTCCATGCCCTACCCATACCCAGCATTGACCCCGGAGCAGAAGAAGGAGCTGGCTGACATCGCTCATAGAATTGTGGCTCCGGGCAAGGGTATCCTGGCCGCAGATGAGTCCACCGGAAGCATTGCCATGCGGCTGTAGTCCATTGGCGCTGAGAACACCGAAGAGAACAGGCGCTTCTACCACCAGCTGCTGCTCACTGCTGATGGCCCTGTGAATCCCTGCATTGGGGGCCGGGATGATCCTTTTTCACGAAACACTGTACCAGAAGGCAGATGATGGACGTCCCTTCCTCCAAGTTATCAAGTCCAAGGGCGGTGTCGTGGGTATTAAGGTGGATAAAGGCATGGTGCCCCTGGCTGGAACAAATGGTAAGACCACCATCCAAGGGCTGGATGGGCTGTCTGAACGCTATGCCCAGCATAAGGATGGAGCTGACTTTGCGAAGTAGCATTGTGTGCTGAAGATTGGGGAACATACTCTCTCAGCCCTTGCCATCATGGAAAATGTCAATGTTCTGGCCTGTTATGCCAGTATCTGCCACCAGAATGGCATTGTACCCATTGTGGAACCTGAAATCCTCCCTGATGGGGACCATGACTTGAAGCGCTGTCAGTATGTAACTGAGAAGGTACTGGCTGCTGTCTACAAGGCTCTGAGCGACCACCATGTCTATCTGGAAGGCACATTGCTGAAGCCCAACATGGTCACCCCAGACCATGCTTGTACCCAGAAATTTTCCAATGAGGAGATTGCCATGGCACCTGTCACAGCACTTCAGCGCACAGTGCCCCCTGCTATCCCTGGGGTCACTTTCCTGTCTGGAGGGCAGAGTGAGGAAGAGGTGTCCATCAACCTCAATGCTATCAACAAGTGCCCGCTGCTGAAGCCATAGGCCTTGACTTTCTCTTAAGGCCGGGCCCTGCAGGCCTCTGCTCTGAAGGCCTGGGGCAGGAAGAAGGAGAACCTGAAGGCTACCCCGGAGGAGTACATCAAGCGAGTCCTGGCCAACAGCCTCGCTTCTCAAGGAAAGTACACCCCAAGTGGTCAGTCTGGAGCCACAGCCAGTGAATCTCTCTTCATCTCTAACCATGCCTACTAAGTGGGGGTGATCTAAAGGCCCCCTGCCTACCTATATGCTATAGATGAGGGGGCCTTCAGACGCTTTCCCATCACTCTTATACTGCCCTCAGTGACTGATGTGTGATGTTGTCTGTGAATGCTAATTCTATCATCCCTTATAGCCCACTGCCAATAAACAACTATTTAAGGGGGGAATAAAAAAGAAATGCAAATGCATATATTATTAAGTCTATTTATTTTGGAAAAGTTTCCTGTTTGAACATAGCTCAATCAGGTTAATATGATATTTATCTTTGCACACACTCTTTAGTTTTATTGCTGTATTTCTGGGCTAATGAGAATAAGAGTTAAAGGGTTTGTCCTTATGAGTACTCAAGAATCTTCAATAAGTTTATAGCCTCCATTGTAAGACACATGAAGTCTAGGGACAGCCTTCTTATGAACCCCTGCTAAGAGTCCAGTTTTAAACATCCGAGTTTCCACCACAGTTTCTGTTTCCAGTTGCACAAAATGCTAATTTTCTCCATATACATATTGAGATTTTCATCCAATACTTATTATCATTTTTCAGCATCATCTGTGACAGATCTTTCTTTTTATTTTTTTTATTAAAAGATTTTCCACTCATTTTACATACCAACCTCAGATCTCCCTCTCCTCCCTCCTCCTGCCCCACCAGCCCTCCCCCTCAACCCACCCCCATTCCTACCTCCTCCAAGGCAAGGTCTCCCATGGAGAGTCCCCGGAGCCTGGCACACTCAAGAGAGGCAGGTCCAAGACCCTCCTCCCTGTGCCAAGGCTTCGTCAGGTGTCCCGCCATAGACACTGGGCTCCAAAAAGCCAACCCCTGCACCAGGGACGGATCCTGATTCCATTGCCAAGCAGTTCAAGATAAACAACTGTCTCAAGCTTCCAGCAGGCCCAATCAAGCACGATGGGGGCGCCACAGCTATTGGTCCACAGTTCACGCATTTCCACCTGTCTGGTTGGCCGTTTCTGTACAATTTCCCTTCATGATCTTGATGTCCCTTGTTCATAGATTCTCTTCTCTCTCTCATCAGTTGGACTCCTGCAGCTCTGCCTAGCATCCAGCTGTGGATCTCTGCATCTGCTTCCATCTGTCTCTGGATGAGGTCTCATGGGGGCTCCTCAGCTATGGGTCCACAGTTCATGGGTCTCCACTAGTTTGGCTGGCCATCTCTGTACACCTTCCCATCATGATCTCATTGTCCCTTGCTCATAGAAGGCCCCCTCTCTCCCATCGACTGGGCTCCTGGAGCTCGACCTGGTGCCCGGCTGTGGATCTCTGCATCTGCCTCCATCAGTCTCTGGATGAGGGTTCTATGATGACAGTTACGGTATTCATCCATGTGATCACCAGAGTAGGCCAGTTCAGGCATCGTCTTGATTATTTCCAGTAGTCTAAGGTGGGGTCATTCTTGTGTATTCCCGAGAACTTCCCTAGCATTCTGTTTCTTCCTATTCCCATGATGTCTTCATTTATCATGTTATCTCTTTCCTTTCTCTCCCATTCTGTCCCTGTTCCAGATCGAACCTCCCGTTCCGTTCCCCTATGCTCTCATCCTCTATCCCTTGCCCCCCATTTCCTCCCCCTCACTCACAGTCTGCCCATCTAGATCTCATCCATTTCTTCCTCTCTGGGCGAACCATGCGTCCCTCCGAGGGTCCTCCCTGGAACTGTGGGTTGCAGTCTGGTTATCCTTTGCTTCACATCTAGTATCCACTTATGAGTGAGTACTTATGAGTGTTTGTCCTTCCTGGTCGGGGTTACCTCACTCAGGATGATATTTTCTCATTCCATCCATTTGCCTGCAAATTTCATATGGTCATTGTTTTTCTTTGCTGAGTAGTACTCCATTGTGTATATGTACCACATTTTCTTAATCCATTCTTCAGTTGAGGGNCATCTAGGTTGTTTCCAGGTTCTGGCTATTATGAATAATGCTGCTATGAACATAGTTGAGCATGTGTCCTTGTGGTATGATTGAGCATTCCTTGGGTATATGCCCAAGAGTGGTATAGCTGAGTCTTGAGGAAGATTGATTCCCAGTTTTCTAAGAAACCACCATATTAATTTCCAAAGTGGCTGAACAAGATTTCACTCCCACCAAGAGTGGAGAAGTGTTCCCCCTCCTCCACATCCTCTCCAACATAAGCTATCCTCAGTGTTTTTTATCTTAGCCATTCTGACAGGTGTAAGGTGGTATCTCATAGTCATTTTGATTTGCAATTCCCTGATGACTAAGGATGTTGAGTAATTTCTCAAATGTCTCTTGGCCATCTGAGATTCTTTCCTTGAGAATTCTGTTTAACTCTGTGGCCCATTTTCTAGTTGGATTGTTAGATATTTTGATGTCTAGTTTCTTGAGTTCTTTATATATTTTGAAGATCAGCCCTCTGTCTGATGTGGGGTTAGTGAAGATCTTTTCCCATTCTGTAGGCTGTCGTTTTGTCTTATTGACCTTGTCCTTTGCCTTACAAAAGCGTCTCAGTTTCAAGAGGTCCCATTTATTGATTGTTGCTCTCAGTGTCTGTGCTACTGGCATTATATTTAGGAAGTGGTCTCCTGTGCCAATGCATTCAAGAGTCCTTCCTACTTTCTCTTCTATCAAGTTCAGTGCAACTGGATTTATGTTGAGGTCTTTGATCCACTTGGACTTGAGTTTTGTGCATGGTGACANATATGNATCTATTTGCAATCTTCTACATGTTGACATCCAGTTATGCCAGCACCATTTGTTGAAGATGCTTTCTTTTTTCCATTGTACAGTTTTAGCTTCTTTGTCAAAAATCAGGTGTTCATAGGTGTGCAGATTGATGTCAGGGTCTTCGGTTAGATTCCATTGGTGCATATGTCTGTTTTGAAGCTAGTACCAAGCTGTTTTTATTACTATAGCTCTATAGTACAGTTTGAAGTCAGGGATCCTGATGCCTCCAGAGGTTGCTTTATTGTACAGGGTTCTTTTAGCTCTCCTGGTTGTACTGTTGTTCCATATGAAGTTGAGTATTGTTCTTTCCAAGTCTGTGAAGAATTGTGTTGGGATTTTGATGGGGATTGCATTGAATCTGTAGATTGCTTTTGGTAAGATTGCTATTTTTACTATATTAATCCTACATATCCATGAGTATGAGATATCTTTCCATTTTCTGAAATCTTCTTCAATTTCATTCTTCAGTGACTTAAATTTCTTGTTATACAGATTCTTCACTTGCTTAGTTAGAGTTACGCCAAGGTACTTTGTATTATTTGTGGCTGTTGTAAAGTGTGATGTTTCTCTGATTTTGTTCTCAGCTCATTTATCATTTGTATATAGGGGGGCTACTGATTTTTTTGAGCTAATCTTGTATCCTGCCACATTACTGAAGGAGTTTGTTAGCTGTAGGAATTCCCTGGTAGAATTTTTGTGGTCAGTTAAGTATACTATCATATCGTCTGCAAATACGTCTTCATTTCCAATTTCGATCCCTTTGATCTCCTTTTGTTGTCTTATTGCTCTAGCTAGAACTTCAAGGACTATATTGAATAAATATGGGAAGAATGGGCAGCTTTGTCTTGTTTCTGATTTCAGTGGAATCACTTTGAGTTTCTCTCCATTTAATTTGATGTTGGCTGTTGACTTGCTGTAAAATGCCTTTATTATGTTTAGGTATGTTCCTTGAATTNCTGATCTCTCCAAGACCTTTATCATGAAGGAGTGTTGGATTTTGTCAAAGGCTTTTTCAGCATCTAATGAGATGATCATGTGGTCTTTTTCTTTCAGTTTGTTTATATGGTGTATTACATTGACAGATTCTCATATGTTGAACTATCCTTGCATTCCTAGGATGAAGCCTACTTGGTCATGGTGGATAATTTTTTGGTGTGTTCTTGGATTTGGTTTGCTAATATTTTATTGAGTATTTTTGCATCAATGTTCATGAGAGAGATTGGTTTGTAATTCTTTTTTTTTGTTGTTGTATCTTTGTGTGATGTTGGTATCAGGGTGACTGTAGCCTCATAGAAAGAGTTTGTTCCTTCTGTTTCTATTGTGTGGAACAATTTGAAGAGTATTGGAATTAGCTCTTCTTTGAAAATCTGGTAGAATTCTGCAGTGAAACCATCTGGTCCTGGGCTTTTTTTGGTTGGGACACTTTTAATGACTGTTTCTATTTCCTTGGGGGTTATTGGTCTACATAAATAGTTTATCTAGTCTTGGTTTAACTTTGGTATGTGGTACNTATCCAGAAAATTGTCCATTTCTTTCAGATTTTCCAATTTTGTGGAGTACAGGTTTTTGAAGTATGAAGTAAGATTCTCTGGATTTTGTCCTTGTTGTTATGTCTCCCTTTTCATTTCTGATTTTGTTAATTTGGGTGCTCTCTCTCTCTGCCTTTTGGTTAATTTGGAAAGGGGCTTTTCTATCTTGTTTGATTTTTTTCAAAAAACCAACTCTTTGTTTCATTGATTCTTTGTATTGTTCTCTTTGTTTCTATTTCATTGATTTCAGNCCTCAATTTGATTATTTCCTGTCATCTCTTCCTCGTGGATGAGATTGTTTCTTTTTGTTCTAGAGCTTTCAGGTATGCTGTTAATTCTCTAGTGTGAGATTTCTCCATCTTATTTATGTGGGCATTTAGTGCTATGAATTTTCCTCTCAGCACTGCTTTCATTGTGTCCCATTAGTTTGGGTATGTTGTACTTTTTTTTCATTGAATTCTAGAAAATCTTTGATTTCTTTCTTTATTTCTTCCTTGATCCATTGGTGATTCATTTGGGCATTATTCAGTTTCCATGAGATTGTAGGCTTTCTGTAATTTTTGTTGTTGTTAAAATCTAACTTTAAGCCATGGTGGTCTGATAAAATACAGGAGGTTATTCCAATTTTTTGTATCTATTTAGATTTGCTTTGTGACCGAGCATGTGGTCAATTTTAGAGAAAGTTCCATGATGTGCTGAGCAGAAGGTATATTCTTTTTTGTTAGGGTGGAATGTTTTGTAGATATCTATTAAGTCATTTGAGTCATGACTTCTGTTAGATCCCTTATTTCTGTTAAGTTTCAGTCTGGCAGCTCTCTCCAGTGGTGAGAGTGGGGTGTTGAAATCTCCCACTACTAGTGTGTGGGGTTTGATGTGAGATTTAAGCTTTTGTAATGTTTCTTTTACAAATGTGGGTGCCCTTGTATTTGGGGCATAAATGTTCAGAATTGAGACTTCATCTTGGTGGATTGTCCGTGTGATAAATATGTAATGTCCTTCCTGATCTCTTTCGATTGATTTTAGTTTGAAGTCTATTTTATTAGATATTAAGATAACTACACCAGCTTGTTTCTTATGTCCATTTTATTGGAAAGTCTTTTCCCAGCCTTTTACTCTGAGCAAGTGTCTGTCTTTGAAGTTAAGGCGTGTTTCTTGTATGCAGCAGAAGTATTGGTCCTGTTTTCATATCCATTCTTTTAGCCTGTGTCTTTTTGTAGGTGAATTGAGTCCATTGATATTAAGGGATATTAATGACCAGTGATTGTTGATTCCTGTTATCTTTTGGTGGTAGTGTGTGTGTATTTCCCTTCTTTGGGTTTTACTGCTGTGGAGTTATTTATTGCCTGTGTTTTCATGGGTGTATCTGACTTCCTTAGGTTGGGATTTTCATTCTAGTGCTTTCTGTAGGGCTGGATTTGTGGATAGGTATTGTTTAAATCTGTTTTTGTCTTGGAATGTCTTGTTCACTCCATCTATGTTGATTAAGAGTTTTGCTGGGTATATTAGTCTAGGCTGGCATCCATGGTCTCTTAGTGTCTGCATTACATCTGTCCAGAACCTTCCAGCTTTCAAAGTCTCCATTGAGAAGTAAGGTGTTATTCTGATGGGTCAGCCTTTATAAGTCACTTGGCCTTTTTCCTTTGCTGCTCTAAATATTCTTTTTTTATTCTGTATGTTTACTTGTTGTGGTGAGGGGACTTCTTTTGGGGGTCTAGTCTGCTTGGTGTTCTGTAAGCTTCTTGTATCTTCATAGGTATTTCCTTCTTTAAGTTGGGAAAATTTTCTTCTATGATTTTGTTGAATTTTTTTTCTGTGCCTTTGAGTTGGTATTCTTCTCCTTCTTCTATCCCTATTATTCTTAGGTTTGGCCTTTTCATGGTGTCCTAGAATTCCTGGACATTTGGTGTTATGACTTTTTTGGCTTTGGTATTTTCTTTGACTGACGAATTTATTTCCTCTATTGTATCCTCTACACCAGAGATTCTTTGTTCCATCTCTTGTATTCTGTTGGTTATGCTTGTATCTGTGGTTCCTGATCATTTATTCAGTTTTTCTATTTCCAGCATTCCCTGTTTGTGTCTTCTTCATTGTTCTATTTCCTTTTTCAGGTCTTTAACTGTGTCCTTCACATGTCTAATTGCTTTTTCATAGTTTCCTTCGCTTTCTTTAAGGGATTTATTTATTTCTTCCATTTTTTTTATTGTTTTTTTTCCTCAATTTCTTTAAGGGAGTTTTTCATTTTCTCTTTAAAGGCCTCTAGTATCTTCATGAAGTTGTTTTTTAAGGTCACTTTCTTCTGTTTCTTCTACATTGTGTTGTTCAGGTCTTGCTGTTGTAGAAGAGCTAGGTTTTGGTGATGTCATACTGCTCTTTATGTTGTTGTGTGTATTTTTGCACTGGCATCTACCCATCTCTTCCTGCAATAGGTGCAAGAGGTGCCTGTGTCTAAGGGAGCTGCTATTGTTTCAGTATGTACTTCCTGTGTCTGTGTCTCAGGGGGACACTCTGGGACCAAACTTAGCTCTTTGTCTAATTGGAGCTGGCAGATTCTATATCTCTGAGAGCTGTTTTTGGTCCAATCAAGCTGGCTGGTTCTGTGACTCAGGGAGCCACTCTTTGTCTTATCAGAGCTTTTGGTCCAGTGAGAGTTGGCAGATTCTGTGTCTCAGGAAACATTTCTTGGTACAATGAGAGCTGGTGACTTTAGAGTCTCAGGAAGCCACCGTGGTCGCAGAGGTATGGGTAGAGGGTGGGGCGTGGGTCTTGTAGATTGCAGGGTCCAATGGGGTCTTTTGGTAGATGAGTCTGCCCGCAGGATTTTTTCCTGCTGGCCAGCAACTGGGGCAGAGATGGTTGGGGGTTCCCGGGGACTGGTTATGTCCCAGGGCCTGGGTCCTAGAGTGTGACAGATCTTCCTAGTGACACAGCTTGTTCCTTAGTTTCCGTTTCTGTGATAGAATAACCTGACAAAATCAACTACTAGGAGAAAGTGTTTATCTGCCTTACAGTCCCAAAGAGGGTACAGTTCACAATGGCAGAGAAGGCGTGGTAGCAAGAATATGTGACTGCCCTGGCAGTTAGGAAGCTGTGATCACATTTTACCTACATGCACAAAGCAAAGAGAAAGAACAGAAAAGTGGGACCAAACCGTAAAAACTAAAAGTTGCCCTCAGTGTCATACTTCCTCCGGCAATACTCTAATATTCCACCTTCTAAAGATTCTATAACCTATTCAAACAGCACCACCAGCATAAGAACTTTTGTTCCCATTCAGAAGTCTATGGAGGACCATGTATATATACACACACACACACACCTCATTTACTGTTGACAATGTAAAAAACAAAACAACTTAGAAAAGACTAGAGTATCTCTGGAAGATCCTTCATCCCCTCTTTGCTACTGCATGTTCCTTTTCTCCTACATATTTCTCTTGGACTTTTTCATATGTTGATAGTGAACCAAGTGGGAATTCATTTTCTCCAGCAATGTGTAGCAATTCTCTGTGAGAATCAATTCAGAATGATTCTGCCTTATTTTCTATTTCAAGAGCTTAGCAATATATATCATGCTCAAGTTACAGGCAAAAGGAATTGTGCCACAACTCCCAGTACTTTATATGAAATATGACATTGAATTTCATAATAATGCTATGGAAGAAGGAATGTTGGCTTGTTGCATTTTTTAGATGAAACTAAGACCCATAGATATGAGATAACTTGAATTCTAACTCTCATAATTTTAGTTCCAAATCAATGTATCTCTCTGCAGAGATTAACTGACAGGAGGTAAATATATTTATTTCCATCATAGTGTACAGCTAGAATACAAATATTTAGTCTTATAATTCATAAAAATTACATGCAGGAAATATCAAGAGACCAAGGTGTTTTTTTTTAAATACATTTTCCTTAATCTATTCCATGTTACTAATTATACCAACATATTTTGGGGCCTGCTGCTATTATTACTGATTTAATTTGAGGAGAAGGATAAGAAAATAGAATTTAATTATTTTAGTGTCATATGAAGAGAACTAAACCTGAGACCAGAATGTAAAGAGGAAAAAAAATATGTTAATTATCTGAGCAGAAATAGCATGTTATTACCTACTATTATCATGGTTGCAATTTTGTGATACCTACTTAGTAAAAAAAAATGTACTCATGTCTGATGACTGGTCTCTTTGTTTTGCTAGGAAATATGTTGATAATGTTAGGTTTCTCAGGAACTTGCAATTTGATTTCTTTTTGTATCTGGTAAATGAGATTCTACAGTAACAAATATTTTTCCCTTTTTTATGTACTGAGATTTATTGCTTATTTTATTAATAGTAAGTGCATTTTGGTGTATAACACTAGCAACTCTTCATCTCACAAAGATTTAGGGATATAAGAGAAATAGAATATTGTGTCCAAGCATATTCTTCTTAAATTGTCAGTCTGGTTGTCATTATAAGGAGCTTCCCTTAAAACCACCATTAGAAAATAAATAAATAAATAAATAAATAAATAAATAAATAAATAAATAAATAAACACTATTAGTCTGTGGCTCCAGACATATCAACTTGATCAGGTTGATGGGATTACTAAAGCCTTATTTTCTTAAATTCAGAAAGTTATGATCAATCTCACTTGTGAGCATATGTGTGTGTGTGTGCAAAACAGATAAATTTTAAATACACTAAGTATATTAATTACTTTATAAAGATAAAGTATTAGAGGGAAATTATAAGAACCATTGCAGAAGCAGAATGCAGAGTGAATGGAAAGAGTTCCAAGTAGAGAAACTCATTCAACAAAGAATTTTAGATAGACTCAATGGTTCTGGCAGAGAAATGCCAAGAATAGGAGTAGGATATAATTTTTTCCTGAATAAGCCAGTGTAAGAGCCATTATTTGGGGATAAGCAAGGCTGACATTTTTACACTTTGAGGGGCAAGAGGGGAAACCACCTAGAGATATGCCATACTACATTGGAGTAAATCCATGGTGGTAAGGGGATTTTAATGGCCTAACTTAGGTTTAATAGGGCAAGGAGGGAGGCATGCATGATATTCAGGTATTTTGGAGGAAGACAAGGGAAAAGATATTGTAAGCATTCATCACATATATTTAGAATAATAAAATATATTTTGCACTATCAGAAAAAGAATTACAAATTAAAAATAACATAATATTAAAGTGCACATTATAGTTTTATATAAAATTTAAGGTCAGTGGTTTTACTGGTGTGAGTTCTATTCAGAAATACAGAAAGAGGTGGAGTAAGATAGAAATTTAGGTGTGTGCATGTTAATACAGATGAAAGAAGGAAGACAAGGAAGAAGAGAATTGAGGATCTAAATATCATTGTCCATTAAGTGAAAATTAAAAGATTCTTGAGAAATTTGGCTGCTTTTAAGATTGAGCAAGAGGGAAAGCAAGCAGATCCCAGATCCTGGATGTGTAAGAAGGCAGAGAAGTATTCACAAGAATAATTGCAACATGTCAAAAGGATATGGGAGACAGTCTACTGGGTTCAAGCAGTAAAATTAGTTGCAATTTGAGCATTAAAATAAGTACTAATGAATTCTATCTCACCCAAACCTTAATAATTCACAAGACTTTAATTGCTCAAATACCTGAATGAATAAATTAGTTACATAAGAAAATCTCATCAGTAAAAGCTGGTTGATGACTAAAAATGTAAGCAGAATATTGAAAACAAAAATTGCCTTTTCCTAGTTAAAACAGGTGCTTTATTATCCTAACCAATTAAAAAATTAAAAGCAGTGGGGAAAATGTACTCAAATAATAAGATATTTTCATATTATATGGATATTCACAAAAACATTTATGACAAAAGGCAAAATAAGTTTGCAGCAGAGAAATCTACCAAATATCACTTTAGTGAAAGAAGTAAAGCAAATATCATTGGAATAGAAGAAACCAAATCCTGTTCACTGAGTACAAACTAAGGAGAATAAGACAAACAAACTCCACAAACCTAACATGACTTCAGTCATTTTGCAGCCTAAAGGGTATATAACCTGAGTCACACAAACACTGATTTTTCAGCCCTCTCCTTCCTGGTCCTCCTCTTTATGTAGGAAACCCTAGACTCTTCTCCCATGCCACCACCACCTGTTTCCTAAAGAAAAGCTATGAACACTTTTGATTTGATTCCTGAACATTGATTATGAACATTTGCTCCTGAGGTTAGAAACCTCATTTAGCTCAAGCTGAGTCTGAAAAGTCCTGGAACCCAATCTTAACATAAGAACTGAAGGCCGGTATTGAAGCTTACAGCTCATAAAGCTGATCAACACTAGCCAGCCTGGTTTAACAGGAATCAGAATTTCAAATACCCATTCACCAAAAGAGAAACAGGATTCCCATGACAAGAAATAGTACCAAGGACCTAACTACAGATGTCTATTTCCCATCCAAAATACAGAAACACATATAACCAATACAATAATTCTTCACCAAAAATTAGTAATAGTAATGTTGCTCCCTAAAGTGACTTGGATGAGGTATATGATGAATTCAAATTAATAATAATAATAATAAACATGATCGATCAACTCAAAGATAGTATCATTAAATGCCATAAAAAAGACTATGAAAACAAAAATAAGTATTTGAATGAAGTAATGAAAATAATTAGGTACAAAATAAAAATATGAAAAAGATATTAAAACAGAATTTAGTCAAGAGATTGAATCTCTAGGAAAAATCCAAAAGGAATTAAAACTTTAAATGAAAAATCCATGAACTCAAACAAAATTTTTTTCAGAGAGAAGCCTCACCGGTAGAATGGATGAAGTGAGAAGAATTTCAGGTCTTCAGGAAAAGTTCAAATCCAAAACCAAAAGCAAAAAAAGCAAAAACTAAAACAAAAATTCCCTGAATGTACAGAAACTCTGGGATGTGATAAAAAGACCGAACATGTGAATAGTAGGTATTGAAGCAGGAGAAAAAGATACAGGTTAGAGACACAAAAAAATTTTCTCAACAAAATCATAGAAGGAAACTTCCAATCTAAAGAGAGAGATGTCTATCAAGAAAAAGATGCATACAGAACACCAAATAGATAAGATTAGAAAAGAAACTTTCCATGTCGTGTTATTGAAAACATTAAGTGTACATAACAAAGAAAGAACATGGAAAGAAGCAAGAGAAAATATCAATTCACACAAAAAGTCAGGCCCATCAGAATAACACAGTTTTTCAAAGGAGATCATGAAAATCAGAAAGGATTAGATAAGTGTTTCTCAAGTTATTAAAGACCAGAGATGCCAGCCCAGACTACTATATCCAGGAAAACTATTAGTCTTGATTGAAGAATAAAGGAAAAATTTCCATGATACAACTTATTTAAGGAAATTCTGGTCACTAAGAGCTCTACAGAAGATATATTGAGAATAATACTAATTAGATCTTAAGACAAATTTAAACATGCCCAAGAAGGAACAAGGAATAGTTCCAAAATACAGACTCAAAAGTAGTCTAAGAGAATACCAAAAAGGAACAAAATGTCAGTAATTAATATGGATTGTTCAATGTTAGATATTAATATTAATACTCTCAAGTCCTCAATAAGGAAACAGATTCGCAAGTTGGATCAGAAAACTGGATCCATCTTTGCGCTTCTTCCAGAAAGCACACTTAAAAATCAGTAATAAACACTGCCTTAAGGTGAAAGTATGAGAAAGGATGTTCTAAATCAACTGAAAACTAAACTTATCAGAAAAGGATGAACACTTTATTGTCACTAAAGGAAAATTTTGACATGATAATATAATCATAAACCTATAATGCATCAAACACAGGAGAACCAAATCTCAAAACAAACAAACACAAATAAAACACTACTAGACTTTAAACCACAGACCAACACCAAGACTGTGGTAGTGAATGAAGTCAATACCTAATTGTCACCAATAAAAATCATTTAAAAACAAAGAAAACAAACAAACAAACAAAAAGAACCAAAAAAAAAAACCTAAGTAAAGAAACTCTAGAATTAAATGACACCATAAATCAAATGGACTTAAAAGATAGAGAACATTTCAAATAAGCACTAAGGAAGATGCATTTTTAACAGCACAGACTTTAACAGACTTTCTACAAAACAGACCACATCTTTGGATACATAGTAAGTCTCAGCAAATATAAGAAGGTGAAATCACATTGTGTACTCTATCTGACTACCATGCATTACACCTAGTTGTCAGCAAAGAAAGAATGAAAAAAGGAAGGAAAGAAAAAATACACAAATTCATGAAAGCTAAACAATACACCACTGAACCAAAATTGGTTGCAGAAAGAAAAGAAGGAAATTTTAAAATTCCAAAAATCAAATAAAAATAAAAGTACAGCACACTAAAATCTAAGTGACATTATAGAAGCAGTCACAGAAGGAAAGTTTATGGCAATAAGTAATACATTAATTACAAAATTAGATACATCTCAATCAATAACTTAATGATGCACCTAAAGGCCTTAAAGAAACAAGATCAACACCTTAAGAAGTGTCTGAATATGATCAAAAGAATGATGCACAGTGAACAAGGCCTTTGGGAACTGTGAGAAATGTTCCAGGAAAAAAGGCAGAGGAATTTTTAAAAACTTTAAGAGCGTTTTTTCCCTAAATTGTTCTTAGATGTGATTCCATGCCACTTGCATCAAATTTTAAGACATTTTTATTTTTGTTGGATGTCAGAACATAGCTATTGAACCTCATCTGGTCAATGTACCCTGAACCTGGATATGCCCTTCTGCCTTGCTCTCATGCCTTCTCAGATATAGTATTTAGTATATGCCAGGCAATTGTGTTTAAATTGATTTCACCTGGGAAAGTTCTGCTCTGTTAATATTTAGTATGTGCTTACTGACATTTATGTATATGTTTTTCTGAACTCAAAGAACCTTTTTTGGATCATTGCTTTCTTTGTGACATTCGTGTATAAAAGTACACTGAAACTGAAGTAAAATTGCCTGTAGCATTAGACTGTAGTCTGCCCCATTCTTTCAGGTCCTCAAATCCCAGGTCCAGGAGACAAGATCTGCATAGGTGGGCCAAAAGTCAAAGAAGCAAGAAGACATAATCAAAATTGGGGCCAAAATTAATGAAATAGAAATGATTACAATACACAAAAAAATCAATGAAACGAAGACCTGGTACTTTGAAAAGATTAACAATATTGAGAAGACAGAAGCAATACAAATTAGATAAGAAAAGGGGTGGATTATAATAGACTTGAATAAAGTCAGAGAATCATATGAACTTATATGAAAAAAATATATATTCTACAAAACTGGAAATTCTAAAAAGTATATATATATATATATATATATATATATATATCACCTACTAAGTTTAATTCAAAATGATGTAGTAGGTTAGATAGTCAAATAACACTGAACAAAAGAGAAACAATATTTAAAATATTTTCCCAACTGAAAATGATCAGGGCCAGAAGGATTCAGTGTGCAATTCTGGGAGAGCATTACAGATTAATGAACATGAATGTTCCTCAAACTTTTCCACAGAATAGAAAATGTAAGACCATCCCAGAAATGTATTTTATAAAGCTACTACTACTCTGATACTGGAAAATGATCCAACAACAACAATAAAGAAAATTATAGGCAACTATAGCTGATGAATATAGATGCAAAATCTCTTAATAAATTACCTTTAATCTGAATTCAAGAACTTAACAAAATATTATACAGTATAATCAAGTCAGTTTCATCCCAGCCACGAAGTGGTGGTTTAACCCATACAAATGAAGAAATATAATCTACCACATAAATAGACTATGAAGGACAGAAGCTGCATGTTCATCTCATCAGAGACAGAAAGGGCCTTTGACAAAACCCAACAGCCCTTCATGATCAGAGTCCTGAAGAGACTAGGGCACAAGGTGTATATCTCAACATAGTAAAGGTAAGTTACAACAATGCCAAAGCTAAATGGAGAAAACTCAAAGAATCCACTAATAACAGGAAAAACCCACTCTTGTTCAACACAATACTTAAAGTGTCTACTAGAGCAATACAATTAACGAAGGTAATAAAGGATATATAAATAAAAAATTAAAGTTAAAGTATTTTTATCTGCAGAATATATATACATATCAATAAATACTCTACCAGAAAACTGCTACAGCTGTTTTCTGTAGCAAAATTAACACACACACAAACACACACACACATGCACCACAACCACCAGCAACACCATCAACAACTCACAACAAAAACAAACAACCAAACAAAGAAGCCATCAATAGCCTTCATAGATATAGGCAACAAACATAGTGAGAAAGAAATCAAGGAAAAAATAATACTCATAAGAGCATCTAAAGTGTCTTAGAATAAATGTAAGTATGAAAGATATGAGCAATAAAAATTTTAAGATACTGAAAAAATAAATTTGAGAAGGTAGCAAAAAAGGGAAAGACCTCACATGCTCATGGGTTGGTATGGTTATTGGACATTGTGGTGATATTGTGTCTCCCATATATTGTGCACCCTAATAAACTAATCTGGGATCAGAGAACAGAACAGCCACTAGATAGACATAGAAGTCAAAAAAGGGTGGCACATACCTTTAATCCCAACACTTGAGATTCCATGTCTTTGTTTGTGAGGGACACACACCTTTAATCCCAGGAAGTGATGGCAGGAAGCAGAAAGGTTTATAAGGTGTGAGAACCAGGAACCAGAATATTTTAAGGAGTTCAGCTGAGATCCATTCTGATGAGGACTCAGAGGCTTTCAGTCTGAGGAAATAAGATGAGCTGAAGAGTTGGTGAGGAGAGGTTGACTG
Organism: Neotoma lepida; assembly: GCA_001675575.1. Lineage (NCBI taxonomy): Eukaryota > Metazoa > Chordata > Mammalia > Rodentia > Cricetidae > Neotoma > Neotoma lepida. The sequence continues at coordinate 603,330 of LZPO01034856.1, forward strand.
TGGCTTGTTCTGTCTCTCTGACCTTTCAGAATTTACCCCAATATCTAGCTCTGTGTTTTTAATTAATAAGACCATTTAGAAATTCATGTTACAGGACATCCTGTAACTGCAGATTCATGGCAATCCCCATTGAAATTTTTATGTAATTCTTTGTAGAAATTGAGAAAAAAAGTCTTAAAGTTCATGTGGAAATACTGAAGACTCAAGGAAGCTAAAAGCAATCATAAATAACAAACATGGTTGGAGGTATCAACATACGAGGTTTCAAGTTATGCTACAAATCTATTCCAATGAAAACATGATGTATTTGGTGTAAAAACAGACTTATTGATCAACTGAGTAAAATTGCGGACCCACATATAAACCAGCACTCCTTCTTACAGGCACTTAATTATTCACAAAGAAGCCAAGAATGCACATTGGAGAAAAGACAGCATCTTCAACAACTGGTACTACTCAAATTGGACAGCTACATGTAGAAGAATGAAGCTCAATCATCACTTCTCACCTAGTATAAAACTCAACTCCAGGTAGATCAAAGAATTCAATATAACACCTGATATCCTGAATCTGATAGAGGAGAAAGTTAGGAATATACTTAAGCACACTGGCACAGGAAAAGACGTTCTGAATAAGACCCCTTATAGTATCAGCAATAAGAGCAATTAATGGATGAAACTTCATAAATCTAAGTTTTTATGTACAGCAAAGGACAGAATTGCTTGAGAAAAGTTGAAGCCTATAGTATAAGAAAGATATTTTCCAATTATACATCTGGCAGGGTTTAAATGTCTAGAAGAACTAAAGAAAAATTAAATATCAATTAAAAAAAACCAATTTAGTAGTCTGGCATGCAACTAAACAAAGAACTCTCAAAAGATGAAATAAAAACAACTGGGAAACACTTTAAAATGTTTAACATCATTATCAATCAGGGAAATGCAAATTAAAACTACTGTGAGATTTCATTTTACTCCAGTCAGAATGTCTCAAATGATGAAAAATGCTGCCATGGATGAGGGGAAAGGAGAACTTCTTTTCACGGATGGTGAGGATGCAAACTGCTGTAACCAATGTGGAAATTAGTGTGGAAGTTCTTCAAAAGGCTAAAGAATGCATCTGCCACATGATTCAGTTTATATGACTCTTGGGTATACACCTAAAGGACTCATCCCATTGTATACAAATCTCACCCTCAATTGTCACTACTCTATTCACAACACACCATAAATTGAAACAGTCTAGATTTCCAAAAACTGGTAAGGGTATAATGAAAATGTGGCATATTTGTACAAAGGAATATTATTCAGCTATTAAGAAAAATGAAACTATGTAAATAGAGCCAGAAACAATCACTTTGAGTGATGTAACCAGGAAAGATTAAGATCACATGTTGTTTTTTTTTTCTTATTTGTTTGTTGATGTTAGCTTTGAAACTTCAGACGTGTGTGTCAATTGAAATACCCAGAGAAGTCAGAAAATTACTAAGAGGATACATGGAGAGATGTTCAAGTGAGGTGAGATATAGCACAATAGTACAAAGGGGAAAAAAAGAAATAATTTAATAGGGTAGGTTAAACTGGGGTAGGTGAGCAGAGGATAAAGTAGAAGACAGAGTTTGGGGATAGACAGAAAACACTATGACATATGGAAACCTACTGCTGTATAAATACATATATACATATTATAGAGTTACCCTATTTTGCAGAAACAAACAAGTAAAAATCTCTGTGCCAATAGTAGGTTATTTTTATTGAAGTGGTTGGATATTGAGGGCCCATAGACCATCTTGGCTATTCTCCCAAACTTGATGTTAAGACTCTATTGCTGAACACAACTACATACTTTATTCAGATAAAATATAGAAATCATAATGGTATTGACCTAGAAGCTTCGCCCATTCCCCCTAGCATTCATAGTGCTAGAAGATGCCATTTAAAATATTTCAGGAGAAAAGTAATCAGCACCTTACACCTAACTATGAATACTGAGAGCTAAAACAATGACTGGTCTGCTAAGACATGCTCACTGGTTTAACAGGGGCACAAACATCATGGGAGTAACCAACCCCTTTTCCAGTGGATTTAAGTCCTACTACAAAAAATGAAACTTATGCTAGACTCCATTATTGATTCAAGAACTGATGAATAGACAGGTCATAGGTCCTAGGGTAGATTCTACTATTACCATTTTTTAAATGTTCATACTATTAAACTAACATCTAATAACAAATGTTATTAATGCAACTCTCAACTCTCAACTCTTGTCTAAGAAGCTTCTATTTGCCTTAGATTACAATTAACATGGTAACCCACAACTGCCTAGGGCACAGATAATAGGGGATTGCAAAATGCTCACCATTCAACAGAAAATGGATATACTTTGCTCATGCCCCAAGCTCAAGGACCATTTTGGAAGAGATGGCCAAAAAAGTAAAAGAGCTAAAGGTAGTCACTGTTGGGAATGTCTTTCTGTATGCTGTAAATATATGTTGCTCTGATTGGTTGGTAAATAAATCTGTTGGCCAATGGTGAGGCAGAATAAGGTTAGGCAGAACATTCTAACTAGGGAGAGAGGAGAAGAAAGCAGAGCAGAACAGACAGTGTGAGCTGCTGCCAAGAGAAACAAGATGTAAAGGTACCGGTAAGCCACAGGCCACGTGGCAAAGTATAGATTTATAGAAATGGGTTAATTTGAGATGTAAGAGCTAGCTAATGAGAAGCCTGAGCCATTAGGCCATAGTTTAAAAATAATATAAGCCTCTGTGTGTTTACTTGGGTCTGAGCAGCCGTGGGAGCTGGGCGGGACCAGACAAAACTTTCTCCTACAGATTACTATTAGCAAATATATTCTGAACATAGCATGGCAGCTGTACATAGAAACTCAACAGTGATTTTGACAGCATGTGTAAAAACAATGAAAGCTCAAGCCAGATCAAATCGCAGAATGGAATTAGAGTTGAGCACATAATCCCACTCATAGCTATGGATCAATTGGTAATTCTTAGCTTCTCGGAAAGGAAGAGTCAGTTTTCTCTTAAAGGCTAGCCTCTGGTAAGGCAACCATGTTCCAGTAGAAGACCACACAATTGCAAGGGTATTTGTCTTGAAGGTTTATTTTAAAAGGACACAATCTTGGGTGGATAGGGAAGGCAGATGAATCCGGAAAAAGTTGTGAAGTGGTGGCAAATATGATCAAAAACATTGCAAAAAACTAATTTTCTTAAAAAATCATAAGTACTGATAAAAAAATTAAAAATAAAGAAAAAACTAAATATACATTATAAATGATATAAACATGAATATATTCTCTATTGTTTTAATTGCTACAATTCTTTTATTATGTTTAGTTATTTTACATTTGCACAGTATCAACTTATTGCATGTCATCTTTAACTGAGAAATAAAAATTGCATGTGTATAAAGTATTACATGGTATTCCCAAACATGCATCCATCGTGCAATATTCAATAAGTTTAAACCTATTCCTTAAGCATAAATAATTCCTTTATAATAAAAATATTTCAAATCTTTTGTTCTTGATTTTGTTAAAAGAATAGTTTGTTGTTACATCAGTACAGACAAAAGTCTAAGTTTAAAATGTATAGTAAGAATAACAGCAAAGCTCACAAAAACCTCTACCATTAATTATCCTACAGGAAGTTAGTGTGAAAATCAGAAATAAATGAGTATTAGAAGCTTTTAGAATAACAAGTTATTCTTTGTTACTGTGAACAAATTGGTAGAAATGTGATGTACTGGCATACTATTTTCTTAGACATCAGTATCTTTTGTTATTCAAACTGAAGTTAAAAACAAAACAAAACTAAACAAAAATACCAAAACTAAAACAAAGGAAGAGCAAACAAACAAACAAAGATAGCTGAACTTGAGTCTGTCATCATGCCAGTAAGCAGCATTCCTCCTTGGTTTCTGCTTCAGTTTCTGTCTCCAAGTTCTGTCTTGAGTTCTTACTCTGGCTTTCCACAATGATGGACTGTAAACCATAAGCCAAATAAACCCTTTCTTCCCTCAAGTTGTTTTTGGTCATCAACAGAAAAGCAAACAAGAAAATCGAGTCATGTGTTACATATATATAAGAAAAAGCAAACTTAAAATACTACCATAAATAATCATTTGCTTTATTCACCGTAAGTGGCATCGTTTTGAATATATCACTATTTCTGTTTGATCTTTCAATGTGATTTTTATAAATTTTAACAAAATGTTGCTGTTTATTAAAAAGGCTACTTATTTCTACTTTGTCCAGTACTCAATTTAAAAAGGCAGCTGTTGAAGTGATATATATTTGAATATGAATAAAAAATAATACTTTCTCTTAAAATAAAAGTAAATTTAAGAAAAATCTGTGAGTGGCTGATTTTCCATTGAATAAGATTCTGTGCATAATATCCTTGGCAACAAAATATGTTATATTGAAATTTCTTTTGCAATCCTGCATTCCTCACAAAGTACTTGCCATATATATTTCAGAAAAAAAATACAATGTAGATACTTAAGTTGCCTTTTTTATACCAATTTCACCTGGGTTGACAATAATTAGAAGTGGCACATAGCATTTTATTGAACTATGAAACAATCCCTCTTTTTAATTTTTGTTGTATATGTATGAGTGTTTTACCCATGAAATAGTTTGAATGAGTGCCTTGGCCCACAAAGCTGGGTCCCAGAAATCTGACTAGGAGTAACCGAGATTAAGAAAGACAGACACAAGTATCATAATACTGGGGTTAACTGGATATTCTGCTTGGGTAGACACTAGCAGCAGCTCGGAAACTCAGTATATTTATTATATATATTAAAACTCTAGAGGCTACAGATAATCTTAGTAGGGATTCCCAACATGGGGTTCCATGGTCAGGCAGGCTTTGAGAGTAAAGAAACTTTGGTTGGAACCGTTGGAACATACTGCTTTCCTGCTTAAGGCCAACTGTTACATAAACATGCTACTTCAGCAGCCATGCCACTTTCAGACATTAGAGACGACCTCTTGGAAATGGCTTTGGGTATATTAAGAATTTGCAGTCAGGAGGGAGTACATTTGCTCCCTACAAATGAGAATATCACCATAGGTTCAGCTGTTAGGACCCCTGGTCCTCAATTGGTGGCAATTTAGGGGGGCAGAGGCAAGTTTAGGAGAGTCTGTCTTGTTGGAGGAAGAATGTCACTGGAGGCAGGCTTTGAGAGTTTACACCACAGAACATCCAGTTCTCTCTATATACTCGATGCTTACAGTTCAAAATGTGAACACTCAATTCTTGTTTCTGTCACCATGTCTACCGCTTGACTAAACAGAGCATGTTGTATGTATAACATGTGCATGTCAGTTACCCTTAATAGCCTGAAGAGAGTTTTGAGTTACCTGGAACTAAAGTTACAGGAAGTTGTGAGCTTCCTGAAATGGGTTCTTGCATCTCAAGTTTCTCTGCAAGAGCATCAAGTATTCTTAGTTGCTTAAACATCTCCGGAGCCCCAAGAACTCTCAATACATTTTTTCATTATTCATTAAATATTTTTACTGATGGTGTTGTCTATATAGCTCTACTCTTTCCACAGTTCCCAAAAGTAAACATCATGCTGACTTTTTTGTACTTGAATCAGGCTATTTAACTAGTGTCAGTTTAAGAAATAGCTGATAATGAAATGTAGTTTATAAAACTTGGCTAAGAATCAGTTTAAATAACTTAAATAAATCTGACTGTAGTGGTAGAGTTATTACAACTATTGCTCATGGATTATCCAGAGGTTCAGTTTTATTTACCTTGCTCATGGGTTGGTGATCTATGCATTCAGCCTCTAACACAGTGACTGGCTTCCTTCCTCCCAGTTGCCAGAGCACTTATGAACTTTCAAATTTGGATTGTTATGAAATGAACTCAGCATCAGTCAGGTAAACTCTATCCTCAAAAATAGCTCATATTTAAATTTGTTTCTTCTCTGCTTTTTGAAAGCTAGAACCAGGCATGTCCTTTTACTGTTCTAATTACACACGATTTATCTCATCTGTTACTATCCTCCACTCTCTCCACACCAGTATTACTTCCTTTCCCTTACACCCTGTGTTATGTAGTTTCTCTAGCAGAAAATAATCAATTCTACTCTTGAAGACTTGTAAGCCAGTCTTTACATCTAAATGCTAGGTTCTTCTATTTTTTGATTCTCCATTAAATTAGGAGAGAAGAAGAATAATCTCTTCAGGATGAAAATTAAGAAGTAAAAGTTGTAGTTCACAATCCTAGCAAATGACTAAAGTGGCTATGAAAATGAAAATATATATTTTACCATATGCTGAGATAATGACAAAATATTATTAAAATATTAAACAGTCCATTAAGCAGTCCTTGAAGGAAAGAGGGATACGTCTGTTACTGAAAATTTTAAGAAATTTAAAGCAGGGTACAGTGATTAATACCTTTGTTCCTAGTAACTGAGAATCAGAGAAGGAAGGATCCATATACGCTAAGGGGTCAGACCTACCTACATTGAGTTTCAGGTTAACCTAAGCTACAAAGTGAGGTTTTATTTTTCACTTAAGGCGATTTCATCAATAGGTTCATGAGATGAGGAATGCATTTTTCTGTTCTTTACCAATGAGCTTTGACCTTCTACTTTATTATTAAGTTTTAAGTATACATAGAATATGGCAATATGTGATATTTTTCCTTACATACAACACTTTAGACATTAGTTCTATACAGTGTGGTTAAGTCTTATGTTGTTGTGTTTCATACTGTGTGTCCAACATATCAATGGAATATCAATGTTGTAATGGTGATAGCTATGTGTTATTTGTGTGAGTGTGTGTGTGTGTGTGTGAGAGAGAGAGAGAGAGAGAGATGCTATGTAAAAGTGAAGTGAAAGTCTATCAAGACAAAGACACAGTAGAAGACATAAGGGGACATGTGAAACAAGAGCATCAGAATGAGAAAATAATCACACTCAGTTTGAAAAGTATGAATAAGAAATGAACACCCACTTTTAGATCTAATGGATTTGCTGATTCAACTTATTGTTGAAGAAAAACAAAATATAGCCACAGTAATTGTACTTTCTAAGGCACTGCTGTATAGTTCTAAATAGATTTTTGTTTATATTAAATAAAACCTTACATCTGGAATCCAAATGTTCTGCAACAGTTCACTAGAAAAAAATGATCAAATTTAAAAGTGAGATTGTGCCTCATCACATCACACATGTATATAAGACCTATTGTTATTTATGAAATGATTACTGAAAGAAATATTAACAAGATTCTTACCCTGCTGGAACTTACAGTGCATAGGGTGGATGTTATGGTTGGAAAATGGAATATCTCCCACAAACTCATATTTTGATCATGTTTTCCTCAGCTACTGCTGCTGTCTCTAGAGGCTGTGCAAACTTTGAGAAGTGGAACCTAGCTGGAGGAATTCAGTTTCAGGAATCAGAACCTAGGATGTACAAAATCTTTGGCCCTTTTTTGTCATGCTTCTGCTTTTGTCTGATGTGAATGAACTGTTGAACTACTAAGATGGACTAGCAGTCTTCAGCTGAAACATGTCATTTTGCTTTTAAGCTATTTATATAAAGTACTTGATCACAGTCACAAAGTACCTAAGACAATAAACAAACATTAAACATATAAACCTAAGCAAAGATTTCCTGAACCCTAAAAATTTCATTGTATAATCTGATGAATAATAACAAATGCAATCATAGAAACTTTAGTTGAATATTTCCTGTGATGTTTAGAGTAAAACTGAAGGAATCAGCTTTAGGATAAGGCCTAAGAAAAAAGTAGTTAGGGAAAACATTTCAGGAAACAAATAGAAGAGGAAGAGTGAAAGATACTTTTGTAACCTTGAAGAATCTTGGGTAAGAATGCTCATATTTTAGGAAATCAGCACCCCTTTACGTTATTTTTTTCTCTATCTTTCTTTGTGGTGCTGGCCATTGAGCTCAGTGTCTTACACATACTACGCAAGCCCTCTATCACTGAGCTACTCTCACAGTCACATGTTATATTCATAAAATCATTTAGATTTAATTTGATTCTGTAAATTAATTAGACTTCACTGGATAAATGTGAATTATATATTTACTACATTGAAAATAAACCTGAAAAGATGAAAATGTACAAATTTATCTATTACTTTATAATAAAGTCATATTTCATTTTCTGAATTAATACATCTTGTGGAACATAATTATATGTTTAAAAAACAAAATGTGTCATTGTTTTGCATTTTGTCAGGCTCTTTAATAATCTGATTTAATAGAATAGAGTTGAATTTTTATATTGTTTCTGCATTTTCCATATTGTAAAGCATATTGCTTGAAAACAAGATGACAAAATACCACAGAACTAAATGTTGAAAAGTGATGTTACAAAAATAGTTACAATGTAGAATCAAAAATCCGTATATTTCACATACTCTGACACATAAAAGGACATTATCTATTTTTATTTTTGAATATATATTTTGTCCATTTATGTTCCTGCAGGGTCATCCTTTGGTCCTTTGGAAATCTCAGTGAATTATATATAGCTCTCAAAAGTTAATTGTTTTTAACATAATCTACAAAAATGTCACTTTTGATAATATCACCAGCAAAATTATCATGTAGTTTCTGACATATGACAAAGGTAGCAGACAGGATGTTCAATGTTCCCTTTTTTATTTAAGTCTGCCTCTAGTGACATACTTCCTTCTAGTAGGGCAACATCTTCTAAACCAACCCAAATAGCACCAACTGCAAACCACGTGTTAAAGCAGCTAAACCTCCAAGGGACATTCTCATTCAAACTACCACAGGGGAGTAAATTCTTTCCTTGGCCTTTTCATCTTTCTTGGACTTCACTTAGTACTCCTTGGTTCCATGTTCCATTTTTTCCTCCTCAATTTTAAAAACAAAAATAGAGTATTTTATAATCTTGCTGTTTCTGTCTTCCCAAGTGTCTTCTATTTTACAATGACCTTTGTGATTATACAAGGCCCACATAGATGACATACTAGACTAACTTCCACATCACATCTCCTTAATCCTGTTGCTACAAAAACATTTATGGCATGCATATGATTGGATAGGACAGTAATCAATCTATAACAAATGCCTGTGATTCACTAATTTCTCTTTTCCACTCCCAGTGAAGCTTTAGAAACCATAGACTTGTTCACTTATCTACAATTTTACCTTTAATATACTGTTTGTTATTACTGGAATCATGGTAACACTCTTAGATTTTAAAATATCATTTGACAATGTCTAAAAATACATCCATGTACTGATGTGCCATAACAGGTGTTCTGCTCACTTCTGCTCATTGTTTTATATGGCAATATTGAAAAAGACAATTGAAATTTCAAATTTTACTTTTGTATGATTATGTCTCCATGTATTTCTATCAGGATTTGCCTCATATGTTTTGATGTTCAGTTATTACATGCATTTATTTGTTACATTTTCATGGATAATTTAACAATTTAGCAATATTTAATATGAACTCTTACTTTTTACTTTTTAATTATTACCCTTATTCTCAAGTATACTCAGCTTATAATTAATATAGATTTCCCAAATATTTTTGTAGTATATTTTTATTCATTCTCTGATAATTTTACATGTATACAGTGTGTTTTGTATATTCTCATTCTGACCAGCATAAGTCTTCCTGGACCCCACCACCACCATATCCATCCTCCAACTTCATGTGTCCTTCTTTTATTTTGTATAACTCATGAATTATAATTAATGTTAATATAATGTAGCTTTATTTATCCCAATTTTTAAACTTACCCGAAGGACTTTATTCA
>LZPO01034856.1:635344-647113 GCA_001675575.1 Neotoma lepida
CTAATGTTAAATAGGAAAATACATGAGTCATGTTTCTCAAGATATATTGCTTCTAGTTGTCAGAAAATTATATATTCACATATCCTGTAAATTGTACATGGCACCATTATCTATAAGATGCCATGTAATCAATATCAGACTGTGGAATGCATACATTGAGGATGATGCTTCCTTGAGACTGTGTGGAGGATAAACTGAAGATCTGTAGTAACAATTCTTTGATTTCCACTTGTATATATCCTCTTGTTTTTTTCATCCCAAATTATGTTGTTTCAATATACTGTTGATATAGCAGTATATTGCAAGGAAGCATATATCATAATAGCAAGGAAGCAACTTTGATTCCATCTTCCACTTATTTCCAATGAAGAATCCACCAGCAAATCCTATTAATTCTGTATCCAAAACACAAACTATAAATTGTGTCCAGTATTCTCATCTATGACCTTATCATCATCTCTCTCAACAATACCCCGTTCTGTTTTCTTTGCTGTTTTTCCCTTCTTAGAAGTCTTTCTTCACATAGAAGTGAGAGACAATTATAGAAAACAAAACAAAACAAAACAAAAAATAAATCTGGTCCTGACATTCTCATCCTTACTAATCATATGATGGGGAATAAAAAGATTTTATTCTTTTCTCTCAGGTTTATCCTTTGGGAACTGCAAATTAACTTACAAAAGATGAATAGGCATGAGAAAAGACAGATTTAGTCACTTACAAGGTATGAAAGTTCATAGAAAAAAATGTGACTCAAGGATGCATTTAGAATCTCAGGCTTTTATACCATCTTCATAGAGGAAGTGGATGGGGAAAAAAAGCACTTACAGGAAACCCAATGACATGTTAATATGGGAATGGGGATAAGCAAAGGGCACTTATGGGAAAGCAAATGACCGTTAAAAAAAGATAAATGGACCTTTAAGAGAATAGATAGGAAATATGATAGTTTTGTGACAAATCTATTTAGGTGTGATATGGGGAATTTTCATTTCAGGTGATAAGAGTCAATCTTCCCTAGCTGCTGAGGGAAGGGTATTTATGCAATTGAGCTCATTTGCATTCGTGTTAAAAGCTTTGCTTTTAGGTAGGTAATAAGGGAATGGGATGGTCGAGCTGGAACAGTGATGGAGTGAGAGAGCAATGAAAGAGATACTATTATAGAGGGAGACATGATGGGGCTAGGGAGGAACCAGGTCCTAGGGAAGTTCCCAGGAATCCACAAAGATGACTATAGCTTAGACTACTAGCAGTAGTGAAGAGGGCACCTGAACTGGTTTACTCCAGTAATCAGATTGGTGAATACCCTAATTGTTATTGTACAGCCTTCATCCAGTAACTGATGGAGGCAGATGCAGAGATCCATAGCCAAGCACCAGGTCGAGCTCCAGGAGTCCAGTCGAAGAGAGAGAAGAGAGATTCTATGAGCAAGGGGCATCAAGATCATGATGGAGAAAGCTACAGAGGCAATCAAGCCAAACTAGTGAGAACTCATGAACTTTAGACTAACAGCTCTGGAGCCTCCATGGGACTAGTCTAGGCCCTCTGCATAATCAAGACAGTTGTGTAGCTTGATCTACTTAACCCTGGCAATAGTATCAGGATCCATCTCTGATGCATGAGCTGGCTTTTTGGAGCTCACTACCTATGGTGGGACACTTTGCACAGCCTTGATGCAGATGGAGAGGCTTGGACCTGCCTGAACTAAATGTACCAGGTTCTGCTGACTCCACATGGGAGGCCTTACCTTTTTGGAAGAGGGAACGACGGTGGATTGGGGAGTAAGGCTGGGCATGGAGGAGGGAGGAGAAGGGGATCTGTGGTTGGTATGTAAAATGAATAAAACATTTCTTAAAATAAATATATTAAAAAAAGAATTTTCAGAAACTCAAAAATCTCATGCTCAAGATTATTGTTATGCTACAGTAACATATTCTGGAGCCCTTCATCTGCTACATGGTAGTCTCCTGACAGAAGCTTTTGCAGGGAATAGTATGTGCTTAGTTAGGGTTTTTGTTGCTGTGAAGAGACACCATTGTAGAGGAATTTCTAAATCGTCTTATTAAATAAAAAACATGGAGCCAGAAATAGGGGTGAAAATCTGACAGAGAACAGAAGAATTAAGAACAGCCACCAGTTAACCTCACCTCACCAATGCCACAGCTTCCAAAGAGAGTGTGACTTTCTGTCTAAGCAGACTTATATATCTTTCTATTCTGCTATCTCATTTTCTCTCTCCGCCAAGCTACATCACTTCCTGTCTGTCTGCATAGAACTCTAGAACTCTCTGGTTGGTGCTGGGATTAATGGCATGTGTCACCATGCTTGGCTCTGTTCCCTAGTGTGGCCTTGAACTCACAGAGATCCAGACAGACCCCTTCCTCTCAAGTGATAGGATTAAGGGTGTGTTCTAACATTGCATGACTTTTGTGTTTACTATAGTGGCTGGCCTTCCTCTGATTTCCAGGCAAGCTTTATTTTATTAGGAGACACAGTATATTGGGGACATAATACATCACCACACACCATGACCAAGACAACCCTTATAAAGAAAAACATTTAATTGTGTGGCTTGCAGTTTAGAGGTTCAGCCCATTATCATAATAGTGAGATATGGAGGTCTATAGGCAGACATGGTGCTGGAGAATGAGACCTCAAAGTCCATCCCACAGTGACACACTTCCTCCAATAAGGACATACCTAATCCAACAAAGACATACCTCATAGTATTGCCATGTCCTATGAACTTATAGGGCCAATTGCATCCAAACTACTACAATATGTAGTTCCTGTCCCATGAAATTTTTGAACAATGTGGCTATGAATATCTTTTTTGGCTTACATTCATTATTAAATTAAAATCAAAATGGAACCTGGTCCTGTTGATCTTCTCCCTGTCTGCTTCTAAACTACATCTTAAATCATTTCCCCCGACTTACTTTTTTACAAATGTGGTTTTCACAAGCCATACCAATCTAATTTCCATTGTTAATAAATAAATAGGATAATGAATCCCAGTTCCCTATTAGAATCTAACTTTAAGTCAACAGATTGAAAACGTATTAAACATCCCCTTTTTTCTTTTCAACTAATGATTTCTTCTCCATATCTTTTACTATCTATCATCCTACCACCTATGTACACATCTGTCTACCTACCTACCTACTTATCTACCTACCTACCTACCTACCTACCTACCTACCTACCTAATTTGATTGTAAACTTGGCCATATATATGACATCAACTAAAACTCAAGTAGCTGGGCATTCCTGGGACAGATTTTTTGACTGGGACATTTAAGCTCAGAAAAGCCACCCTAAATTTTTGCCACACCTTCTGGATCAGCCCACATAAAGGACATGGACAAAGAAAACATTTACTTTTTTCCTGCTTGCTCTCACTTTCACTTTTAAGTTCATCTATTCTATTTTTAGGCCATTCCTTCATAAGTAGTAGAGCCAACATCTTCCAAGGACGTTAGAGGCCCAATGTAGACTACAGATCAGGAGTCCTCCAGGAATCCTCTAGGACTCCAGCACTCGAATGGAACTACAGAGATATCTAGGCCTGTGGACTGAGCAATGACTGGATTTGTAGCCTTTCCATCTTGAGATAGACAGACTCTGAAAGATGTATTGATGAATAAAACTTAAGACTTGCCTTTAGGAACTAACATCAAAGAGTGGATTCAATGAATAATTATAATGAATTTTAAAGGGGAAAATAAGTATGGAAAATGCTAAATATGAGGCTGGGGTTGGGTGTCCCAATAGGTAGAAAGCTTGCTGTACAAGTCTGGTTGAATTCAGCCTGTGGAACCCACATAAAGTTGGAGGGAGAGAAATGACTTCACAGAGTTGTTTGTCTTCTGACTTCTACATGGATGCTATGGCACACATGCACCCACATACATATACACTGCAATCATAATAAATAAATTTTAAAGTGTTAAATATGAGTTGACTACAGAACTAATTCATAAAATATGAAGAAAAATTGTTAAAAGTCTTCTTTGAAAAGTAATTCACATTATCTAGTTTCTCTCTAGAGTTAAGAGTTGAATTCATAGGAGTAAATGTATCCTACATTTAAAACTGAAAATGAAAAGGAGAGAGAAGACAGAAAAAAAATGATACCTTTATTTTAGCCTTGAGCTAGCCTGTAAAATGAATCTTAAACTGTCTTATTAATTGAAAACACTAGGCTAGGTATTGGGGTAAATTCTGAAAGATCAGAGAAACAGAAGAAGCCACAGCCAACCTCACCTTGCCAAGTCCTCAGCTGATCTTGTTTCCTCAGATTGCAGGCTTCTGAATCCTCGCCCGAATGAATCTCAACTCAACTGCTGCTCAAAGCCTGAAAGCTTAAGAGGACTTCTAGTTTCTGGTTCTCATGCCTTATATACCTTTCTGCTTCCAGTCATTACTTCCTGGGATTAAAGGCATGTATCTTTTCCCAAGCAAGACATGAGATATCAAGTCCTGGGATTAAAGGTGTGTGCCACCATGCCTGGCTCTGTTTCCAGTGTGGCCTCGAACTCACAGAGATCTGGATGGATCTCTGCCTCTGGAATGCTAGGATTAAAGGTGTGTGTGCCACCATTTTCTGGCCTCTATGTCTATCTAGTGGCTGTTCTGTTCTCTGACCCCAGATAAGTTTTATTAGGGTACACAATATTTTGGGGGACACAGTATAATCACTACACTAGCCTAAGGATTTGAGTTATGAAGCTATGGAGATCTGACCGTTTGTGACTGCTACCCTGCAATGATACCATCCACATGTGAACCCACATAGTCAAGTCATGCTATACTGAAACACTGAACCCTTTTTCTTCTGGAAGCCAAATGTCTGTCTCTTATACACATCTAGATGTGTATAAGAGACACATCCACATGTGAACCCACATAGTCAAGTCATGCTATACTGAAACACTGAACCCTTTTTCTTCTGGAAGCCAAATGTAGTACTCTTGGATAACAGATTGTAAAGTCAGATAGAATGAGAGAGTATTACACTGACTAGGCTCATAGCCAATTAATTTATATTTGTGCCTCCTGTCTTTCTTTTTTTCCATATGCCAAGCCTCTTGATTAATTTATTTCTTTTTGGAGACAATGTCTCACTATGTAGCTGTGGCTATTGTGGAATTTGCTATGTAGACAAAGCTAGCCTCCAATTTAAAGGGATCTGTCTGCCACTTGTCTCCCAAGCACTGTGATTAAAAGTGTTTGACATGTTGCCTAACACATGTGATTGTTGATTATTTTTAATCCTAGCACTCAGGGGATCTCAATTACTAGATGTGTATAAGAGACAGCACACACACACACTCACACACACACACACACACACATGCTCGTAAACACTTTTTTAAGTAACAAAACCCAATCTTTTACAAAAGATAATGGAGCAGGTTGTGCTACTATTTCTTTAAACAAAAGGAAAAAAAATTATAACTTCGATATGTAAATGACCACTTCCTGAAATGATGAGGAATGTATATACTTGATGGCACTTCTTGAACAATCAGTAAGTATTAATTTTTTTTTCTTTTTATCATCTTACAACTCAAAGTTTTCAGAAAAAGTAAGAAAATTGATTGTTTAAGGCTAAGTTCACT
Source organism: Neotoma lepida (assembly GCA_001675575.1). Lineage (NCBI taxonomy): Eukaryota > Metazoa > Chordata > Mammalia > Rodentia > Cricetidae > Neotoma > Neotoma lepida. The sequence continues at coordinate 640,969 of LZPO01034856.1, forward strand.
TAGGTAGCTTCATTACCTGTGTTGAGACAGAATAATGCAGAAAAGTAATCATGTATTTCTCAAAATAGAAAGCAGTTCATGATTTTATAATTACTGGATCAAGTATTTCTTTGAAGAAGTTGACCCAAAAATCACAAAATAACTATTTTGTAGCCAAATCATTATTTATCTTCATGGTTTTATATTTTCTTCCTTACTTATCACAGAAAGCAGCTGTGATGTGTGGCTCATGTTACTTGCAGCAAATGAGAAATTCTGTCTCTGACTCAATAGGTGTTTGATGCTAGATAAGATTTTTCTCATTATACAATTTAAAAATGGTTTTACTGATCTTGCTTAATCAGTGAGACAGTCATGACAACCTTGTGAGTTCGGCGTAACTCTTGTAGATAAAGTACAGTCTGCTTCATTCAGCGTCTCCTACTACACATTCAGCCAGTCTAGGGTGAGAACTAGAAGAAAACACAAATCTTTTTGCATGCGTAGACTGTTCCAAAGCAACCCTCTCCCCCAGGAAGATTTTCTGCTCATTTTATGATTTTGTCACAGTAATAAAGCAATCCTGGAAGTCCAAAATAAGTAGTTTCATTTGTATTTTTAAAATGCAGCCAGAACATTGATGTCTTTAGTCATCTCTTCCTAGAGTAAATTCTTTTTGTAAATTAATTTTTTTATGAAATTGAAATTGATAAACTTAGATATTATCCACAGAACTGAACAGGCTAAATCATTTGTCTTTTCTGAGTAAATAATTTTCTCCCTTGGAGTCAGAAAATTGGAAGAAAAATGATCATCTTGTACATTTAAAATATAGGTTGATTTTAATATAAAAATTCAAGCTTCTTACATCACAAATAACTGATTTTGTAAGCATATATGATACTTGTGAAAAAAAATCCTTTTCTATCAAAGATACTTAAGTTTGTCTTTGGTTGTTGTTTTGTTTGCTTGTTTATTATCAAAGGTAGTAAGCTAGAAGGGACTCATAGTATACAAGTGTAACTGATAGAAGATATAAGCTCTGGCCTGTCACTAAAATCTCTATCCTTCCATAATAAATGTCACTCAGTTCATGTCCCTTTGAAGAAAGAAATTAAGTTAGATTTAGATAGCTTATTTGTTAAAAAAAAAAAAGCCAAAGCACAGTAAACACTCTAAAAATAGATTGAAGTGGGCTGCTTTAAAGCAAAGAACAACCTAGTGTGTTCTCCCTGGTGATTTTAAAGAAGTTTTATGAATATTTATATAGTGAGTGTTAGAGCATCTTGTCCTTTTAGTTCCTGGACAGAGAATTTTACACGGAAGTCATCAGTTCATTTTCACTTTCACCAAAAGGAGTGAGCCCTCCCCCATCCCACACCATCCATGATTAAGACAGCTTAAATTAGAGTCACACATTAATCAGCTCTGTGGTTCCTCTTATCTTGGACAACTTGGCTGTATCATACACGCTGCATGCATTTTCCTTTCTCATTCCCACTGGTCCTTATTCCATGTTTCAAATGCTATCATTATATCACTTATAACTCACATATTTCTTTCTAATGTAACACAGTGAGCCTAATTCCTTGCTTACCTTTATATTTTTCTTTTTTAATTATTATTTTTATTGTATGTAAATTTATGTTTTGTCTTGATATATACTATATATATGTATATATATATATATATATATATATATATAATATCCATGCCCAGTATGCATAGAGGGATAAAAGAAGGCATTGAATCTCCCCTAAAATGGGTTTACAGATGGTTGTAAACTGCCATAAAGGTACTGGGAGTCGAAACAGGGTCCTCTACATGACCAAACAGTGCTCCTAAACATTGAGACATCTCTCCAACCCCCAAAATATTCTTCTTAGTAAAGAAAAGTGGCTGCAATATCTGTAGAAAGTCCTTTCCTAAATTGCATTATTACCTGGTTTGAGATGGTTTATTTTTCTTCAGGAAGTTAAGATGAGCTGGAACTTTGTGTCTTTCTTTCATTATTAAACTGAAATAGAATATAAAACCAAACTTTTTAGCAAGGAAGAGAAAGTATTATTATACAAAAACTTGAATGGATGTCAATAGAAAATACTTACAGGCTGTAAGATTGATCACTGATTAAGTGCACTTTTGCCCTTCCAGAATACCCAGATCCAGTACTCAGAGCTCACATCAGGCTTACAATCACTTATAATTCCAGTTCTAAGAGATTCAGTGCTTCTTCTGGCTTCTGAGAGCACCAGACATGCACATCCCCCTAGTGGAGAAAGCACCTGATGTCCTTTATCTTTCTTAAAGTGGAGGAGATATCAAGTGAGACTTGTTGAAGTATTAATAGACCACTAGCTTTTGCCAACAAAATGATTATGAATACCATCAGATGATATCTGAGACCTTTAACAGATAGTTCCACAATTTATTGTAACTAACATATTTAATGTTTCCAATAATGTATTTGAAATACATTGCAATTTATGGTTTTCTTTGCTCTGTTATTGTAAAATTTCATGAGACAATTACTACATTAATACATGGAATTTGAAGTAACTAGAATCTGTGTTCTTGGACTATGGTCACTCATATTTGTCTCAGAAATAAGTTCTCTCTATTACTTGTTGTGATAATTGGATTTTTGAATACACAAAAGTCTTACAGGGTTTTAACTAGCACAATCAATGACAGAGGAAATAGCTATTTATAAAAAAGAGAAAAGTGGAAAAGGAATGACACCACAAGAATAACAGATGAAGGGCAAATTTTCTCTTAATTATGTTACTGTGTCTATAGAAATGTTCTTTCTTATCCATCTGTGAACAGATGACATAATATTGTAAGAAAACTGGTTATAAATTAGCAACTTTGAAAGTCACTGTGGATAGACTGCTTCATTATAATTAACTTTGGCCTCTACTTCCTGTGTCCTTTGTAGAATAATATTTGTTTTAGTTATTGTTCTATTGCTATGAAGAGACACCATGACCAAGACAACTTAAAGAAGAAACATTTAATCAGGGCTTGCTTATAGCTTCAGAGGATCATTCCATTATTCTTGTGGCATGCATAAGCAGGTAGGCATGGTGCTGGAAAAATACTGAGAACTTTACATCCTGATCCACAGGCATCAGGCAGAGAGAAAGACACTGAGACTGAGCTGCTCTATTGAAATACTAAATTACTTCCAAAGTAACATACTTCTTGCAACAAGGCCACACCTACCCCAAAGAGGTCTTACCTCCTAATGCTTCCCAAATAGTTCCACTCCCTTGTGATCAAGCATTCAAATATATGAGCCTGTGGGGGTCATTCTCATTCAAACCACCACATTCCACTCCCTAGCACCAATAGGGCTATATGATAATGCAGAATGCATTCATTCTAACTTAAAAAGTTCTAATAGATAGTCTTTTAGTCTCAACACTGTTTAAAATTCCAAAGTCCAAGGTCTCTTCTGAAACTCAAGGAAGTCTCGTAACTGTAACTCCTTGCAAAATTAAAAAGCTGAGTTACTAACTTCCAATATACAATGTCACAGAATATATATCGCCATTCCAAAATGGAGTAAAGAGAGCATAGTGAGGAAATACTGGACCAAAGCAAGACTGAAAACCATCAGGGCAAAGTACAAATTTCTAATCTCCATGTCTGAAGTCAAAGTGCTCTTCAAATCTCTGACTTCTTTTAGCTTTGTTGGATACTGTATACTTCTCTCTCTTAAACTTGTTCCACACTTTGTTAGCAGGTTTCATTGGCACGTATCTCTACCTGTCAATAGCTAGCATCTCCAAAATCTTTGGCTAACCCACACAATCCACATCACCCTCAGCACTACTGTTCTTTATTCCCCTACTTCAATGGCCAATTAAGCCCTCTTAAAGCATTCAACTGCTTTTATACTCCAAAGTTCCAAAGTCTTCCATATTCCTCCAACAATCAGCATATTCAGACCCAACACAACAATATATTACTCCCTGGTACCAACTTCCATTTTACTAAGTGTTCTATTGCTGTGAAAAGACACCATGACCAAGACAACTCCTACAAAAGAAAGTATTTAATTGGTGGCTTCCTTAGTTTCAGAGGGTTAGTCCATTTCCATCACAGTAGGAAGCACGGAGGCAGGCAGACAGGCATGAGGCTGAGAGCTTTATTTCCTGATTCACCAGCAGCAGTTAGAAAGAAAAAGAGGAGAGAGAGAGAGAGAGAGAGAGAGAGAGAGAGAGAGAGAGAGAGAGAGAGAGACTGAATGACTGACTTTGCCTGTCCTTGGTATTTGTAACTTCAAAGTAACACATTACCTGGAACAACTCACCTCCTCATGTGAAGCCACACCTACTAATCCTTCTAATTCTTGTCAAACTATCCCATGCCCTGGTAAGTAAGCATTCAAATATATGAATTTGTGGGGAGGCATTCTCATTCAAATCACATTATTCTTGCCACTGAAAAAAAGTGATAGAGAAAAGAAGGGGATATTCTAATTGGTCCTTATTAAAATTTGAGGTACCATATATATTATATTGAGAGAGAAAACATAAAAAAAATGCCCTTCCTAAGATTCAAAACACAATATAATAGGGATGAACATGGAGGTATCAGGGTTTTGTGGAGGCACATGAAATACATGCCTCCTTTAAATACATGCCTACTTTCTTCTTTTCTTTTTTATTATTAAGAAATTTTCTATTCATTTTACATACCAACCACAGATACCCCTCTCCTCCCTCCTCCCACGCCTCCAGCCTTGCCCCCCAACCCATTTCCCATTCCCACCTTCTCCAAGGCAAGGCCTCCCATGGGAAGTCAGGAGAGCCTGGTACCTTCAGTTGAGGCAAGTCTAACCCCATCCTCCTACACCAAGGTGGTATAAGGTGTCCCACCATAAGAACTGGACTCCAAAAAGCCTGCACATGCACCAGGGAAGGATGCCGATCCCACTGCCAGGGGGCCCCTTAAGCTGGTCAAGCTATACAACTGTCTCGATTATACAGAGGGCCTAGTTCGGTCCCATGGAGGATCCATAGCTATTGGTCCACAATTCATGATAGCAGCATTATTCGTAATAGCCAGAACATGGAAACAACCTAGATGCCCCTCAACCAAAGAATGAATAAAGAAAATGTGGCACATATACACAATGGAGTACTACTCAGCAGAGAAAAACAATGACATCATGAAATTTGAAGGCAAATGGATGGAAGTAGAAAATATCATCCTGAGCTAGGTAACCCAGACTCAGAAGGACATACATGGTATGTACTCACTCATAAGTGGATACTAGATGTAAAGCAAAGGATAACCAGACTATAACCCACAGCTCCAGAGAAGCTAGCTAGCAATGAGAACCCTAAGAGAGACACATGGATCACCCTGGGAAGTGGAAATAGATGAGATCTCCATGAGTAAACTGGGGGGGTGGGGTGGGCAATAGACGGTAGGGGATAGGGAATGAGAAAATAAGGGAATATGCCTACTTTAAAGCATGTTTTTTTCCTTTCTTTACTTCTTTCAACCTACACTGTTGTGTGATTATTTTCAAAATAATGGGGCCTGAGTCATACCTCATGCCCTAGGTGGAAACATGACTTTCTGAACTGCCAGGGAGATGATAAGATCATAGCTGAGGCTTCCTGGTAAAGAAAGAAAACAAACCATTGTTTCTTTCCTTATCTCTCTGACAACTAGCCACTCTCTCAACTCAAGAGAATATTTTCTTCCACAGTGATCTCTCCAGCCCTTTTTCTCTCCCATCCTACAAGTGTCTCATTCTTTAACAAAATCTACCTATAATTTCCACTGTGTCTTGGTTGAATTCTGCCAATAGAAAAAATAATAATGAAGTTGGCAGGAGGAGGCCAGAGGGAGACACTGGTGATAATATGTATCTATTGAATCTTATATAAAACTTTTAACAGTGTCAGGGCTGCTGGTTACATATAGGAAATAGAGCTTTCCCACAAAATGCATATTATCAAAGTGACTCATTAAAAGTCAAAAAGGACCCCCACCCTGTAGGGCATGTTCCCTTATTTTTAAGGTGTGTTACTTTTGTTTATGTTGCATTTGTTTAATTCTAAGAAGCTGTGTTACTGTGCCTTTGTAAAACACCTCTAGGTCTAATAAAGAACTGGTCAATAGTAATGCAAAAGAAAGGATA